>PVHX01003032.1:88890-152225 GCA_004024805.1 Geosciurus inauris | reverse complement strand
GTGTTTTATGCAGAGACAGGGTCTCACTGAGTCGCTTAGCGCCTCGCCATTGCTGAGGCTGGCTTTGAACTCGCGATTCTCCTGTCTCAGCCTCCCTAAGTGCTGGGATTACAGGCTTGCGCCACCGCGCCCGGCTCAGGGTGTGCTCTTGAAGGGGATTGTGGGATCCTGATTCCTTCTTTGTTCCCAGCCATGAAATGAGCAGTTTTATTCTATAACATCTACCTGCCATATATACTGCCTTACCACAGGCCCAAAGCATTGAGTTCACTCAGTTTTGGATTTGAGCCTCCAAAACTGAGAGCCAAACAGACTTGTTCCCTTTATAAGTTACCGCAGGTATTCTGTTACAGTGACAGAACACACACAGAGGATGATAATGGAAGACAAAGGCTTTGACAACACATTTCCTTTAATGTCCCAGGGTAAAGGATGCACCCATATCATAGTGAGGAAGGAACATAGCATAACATCTAAAAGCCATCCCTCTTACACTTATTATTTACGGGCAGTATGATGAACTGCTAAGGAATATTATTTTGAAATTGACGAGACCTGAGTTTAATTTTGGTCCTGCTATGTATACATATGCAAAGTACTTAATATTACCTTTTTACTTCCCTTTCCTTATGGATAAATTGACAATAATAAAATAAATCACCCAGCAAAAATTCATGAGCTTTAAGCCAGTGAATGGTCATCAGGTCCATAGCACTTCTGCCTGGTACTTCTGTTTCTCCCAGTAGTGTCTGTGATCTTTACATGGAAGTGAGTTATTCAGCAAAAAGTTGTTAATTCATGATATCATTGTAATGCATGATGTTAATTTTATTTCTTAAAATTTTATTTCTTAGCATTTTTAGTTTTACTTTTGAGTGGTTGTTATTTGATTATGAGGTTTCAAGCTAAAAGATCTTCTGGTATTTTTTTTTAATTTTTTTTCAGAAGTAGCTGAACTGAGTAGAGATCAATAATAGATTAACAGTCCTCTTCCCCAATACAGCTAAAGAGTGCCACTTCTTCAGACATATTTTTAAATATATTGTATGGAATATATATTTTTTAATCTATAAGATACATAGAACCAGATATGTATAATCTCAGCACCATGAACAATATAAATCCATGCTGATGTTGGGTGATATTCTTTCTCATGTTTATTATTGATTATAATATATAAATCATGTAAATTTACTACTGCAGGTATTGCTATCACAATTAATATATTGGAAACATTTCATTGGTTTCAGATTTTTTAAGACAAAGAACAAAGAAAGACAAACAGGAGCACAGACAACTTTATGATAACTTTTATAAACCAAAATAGAGTTGAAAATGGCTGTAGTCCAAACTCATGACAATGGAGATCACACAGATGGGGAGATAAAAGTCACCCAAGTGAGCCCCTTGACAATGCACACTATTTTATTCAGAATCTCAGGTAAGCCACCTGCATGCTGATGACATCACAAAAATAAAGGCCAAGGGCTGATTACTGGATGGGTGCTCTTTATTATCATATATCAGGTGTCACCTGCAATTTCATGTCTCTGGCAATGCAACAGAATCCATCTGTCATCTAACCATGGATCTTAGTCAATTTTCTCTGCTCTTTGAAAACAAGCTCTTATATTGTGTGGGAATAGTAAGGAGCTGGACCGTTTTCTGAGGCTGACTATAACATAAATAGAACAACAGTTACAGAAAACAAGCTGATGTTTTCTGCACAGTGCCAGCAAAGAAAATGTTCTGTTTCTGTACAGTTTTAATAAATCAAATTACAACTTATTCAGTTCTGTCATGAAGCTGTTAATGGATCCCAGTATGGAGCCTGGGTAGTCAGTAGAGCAGAGAGTTTGTACATAGGGGTTTCTTATACATGCCATTGTATTGTAACAAGGTCCTTGAAGCACTCCTAGTGGCATGCCTTCTAAGATAGGCTTCAAGCAAAATTGATATTTTATTGTAAGGATTCTGGGTGTTTAACTTTCTATGAACAAGCACTTAAAACTGGAAGTACAAAAGGTAAAACGTGGGAACAAATTTCATTTACGTGCTTTTTATCATGAAAGATGCAGAATAGGACCCCTCCTGTCCTCAAACCTTACCCCATCCCCACAAAGCCTTAAAAATTTCATCTCTACACTCAAAGGAAAAAGGTAAAGGTATAGAGTTAATGAAATTTTAGAGATTCTGCAAATGTTCCACTTACAGTTAGTTTGGAAGGAAAAATCAGGAGTAAACTAAGAATTATATGTAGACAAGAAGAATAATCTATTTACACAAGGAAAGCACTTTGTTGCCTCTGGAACCAGAAGGAAGAGGAGGAGGAGGAGGAGGAAGCGGAGGGAGGAGGAGAAAAAGAAGTAACAATAAAGGAATAATTTGGAATGATTTTTCTATCATTTTAGATTTGGCATGCTATTAAAATGAGGACTTTATTTACATAGGGACAGAGTTTGCATGCTTTCAAAGGTATGGGAATAGTCAGGAAGCTTGTCCATGATAGCCCTGTGTGGGGACCAGGAGAATGTTCATACAGCAGTCAAGCTGGGGATAGAGAAGGCTGTGCCTCTATGGAGAGTTGAACGCTTAGAAGCAAGTTATGATTTTTCTTCATAGGATGAAATCTCTATATGGTAAGATCTGAGATTTCTTGGGTAACATTGGGTAAGTTAGAGAACTCATGGTTAAGTTTTGGTAGGGTGTGTAAAAATAAAGTTTTTATTAGAAGAAATTCAGAATGGGCAGTGCATCCTCAATTCTGAATTGAACTGAACAGTTTCATAGTTGGTGTAACAGTACAGGCCCCATCACAATAACTGTGATTCTGTAAGAAGTTTTAAGTCTCTTTCAATGTCAGTGATCAGGCAGTGTTTTTAGACCCTGCATTTGTCATAATCATGTTTGAATTTCTTGCTGTTTGATGGGAGGGTTGTCTAAAACTACTTACACTGAGAAATTCAAGGCAGAATGGAAAGGCAAGGTGAAGGCCACAAAAGATCAAAATGACCCTAGTCTTACCAAAGTTCTAGTTTCTAAAAAACTATACAGCAAATAAAAGTAAATCCTAAAAAGTATAATCAGGAAAGACTTGATGCAGAATGTCACAGTAAAGCATCCAGACTGAAAAAGCTAATGCTACAGAGAGAGGGATAAATCATGGAAATCCATTATGGAGATATAATTTTAATTATTAATAATCTCTTACCTGAACCAGACTGACCATTTGCCCAGGTGACAAGTTCTGTCTCTCCATGACAGATTTGGTTTTAGATGATATTAAATATTTTTGGTATCCAATTTTCCTTTCTTTCAATTTCATAAGCCTCAATATGTCTTTTATAAATGAATGTTGTGTTTAAGAATATGTTTTCTTAGATTTGGCTTCTGACTGTCGAAGTACCTTCCCTCTTATTTGCCCTGACACTTAAACCCACCAATGGAGATAGAAGAGAGGGGTAAAGTTATTTTGTTTTCTTACTGAAGAACATATACCAAAGGGCAGGAAGTGTAATTGGTGGTGGAGTGCCTGCCTAGCATGCACAAAGCCCTAGGTTCTATCCCCACACTGAAAATAGAAAACATACACACTAGAAACCATCATATATAAAAAGTTCGAATTTTTCATATGTGGATTCTTAAAACCAGGGTTGTCAAATATTTTACAGTATACCTGTGCATGGTGAATATATAATATTTATAGATAGTGTATATAAGACTTGTTTCCCAAACCCCCAGACTAGGCAGAGAAAGATACAGGTAAATATTTCACCAGTGACAACAAAACCAATTGTTTTTCTCTAACAGTGTAAGTGCTACACCTTAGTGTCCCTAACTGCCCAGGGCCTGCCTCCAGTATCCCAGGACACTGTGCTCTTAGCAAGGCATTGAAAGTAATCCTCCTCCCTTGTGCTGTCTGTAGCACCGCACACTGTGCATCGCTGAGCCCAGCTTAAGATTGCGACTGCACAGGTCTATGTGAGGAGACATTGCTTCTTGTTTTCTCTTGCTGCTACCTTAGGATAATGCCGTCATTGCCAAGATGTCTGTTATTGTGCACTCTCAAGAATACTTTCATTTTCCTTGAACTCAGAAACTTTCCAAACTTCCAGGATAATGGCACCATCTTTTCCCCATTGGGGGAATATAGGGAAACCATCTATTTACCAAGGATCATTGAGGGACAGACATTTTTTGCAACATACATAACTGAGTTAATTCTTCCTAGTTTGGCTGAAGGCCAGTCTGGGAGCATCTAAGACCTCACTTTTGCAAAGGTATCAGCTATATTAATTCAAGCTACCTTCTCTTCCCTTCATTCATTCAGCAGCAAGACTTCTCTCATGCCATACCCTGTCTTGTATTTATCCATATATCCACCTCTGAAGAGAAACAGAAAAAGACTTTTAATACTTGAGTAAAGCAGTTGTTTTCCTTTGACAAAGAGCATTAACCTTCAAAGCTGAGTTCTGGTTTCAGCTGTAAATAACTTGTTTTTTCAAGAGAAGATGTTGCTTTATTAGTGTTATTTTTCCCTCCATTGTTTTTGCAGTTGTAAGATGGGATTAAAAATATGTATCATGCTGAATGTCATTAAAGTAAGGATGTCATGTTTATTAGCTATAGTACTTCCTGGTTTAATACTATAAATGAGTACTTCTGGAAGTATTAACATTGTACACACACACACATATACACACAAGTATACATATAAACATTGCAAAATAATATATTTTGTCTTTTTATAGTGTAGAATTAAATAGAAAAGTAATGTTATGCATTTATTGTGGCACCCATGAATAAGAGTGTATGCCCTTTCAGTCCAATAATTTAAGTTTTAGAAAACTTAAATTATCCTTTGGGTATACTCACATAAATGAACATAGATAACATGCTAAAGAATGTTTATTACAATACAATTTATATGAAGATAGAATATTATTGTAGCCTAATGTATAAAGTAGATCTATAGATCTATATGTCCCTTCATAGAAAGAACTTCAAGAAATATTATCTACAGAAAGCAGGTTGCAAAACTTCAGTATGTCATGATTCTACTTGTGTAAGAAAAATACAAACATGTACTTCTGCATATTTGTAGAACATTTATAAAACCATTTATAACACAATTTTTGACATTCTTGTGAATGATACAGAACAAAGGAAGAAGACCACCTTTACTTTATTTCTACACTTTAAATATTTTATCATGAGCATGTACAATCTCATAGTAAACATTAATTAAATAAAAGTATAATCTTAATCTTCTCAGTAAATACTGTATTATTACAATGGTAGAGAATGCTCCATATTTCATGGCACTCTGATAAAGAACATTTTGTTTTGTGTGATCAGACTTTTTGTCAAGTAAGTTAATTTACTCCATTCACTCATGATAACCGTGAATGTGAAGAAGTTGCCTACTAGGCATTGTGTCATCATTGCCTAAAAGTTGCCTACTAGGCTTTGCAACTCTTCAATGTGGGAATGGCTTGTAGAGCTCCTTCAATTCTTTCTCTTATTTCTAAAAATCATCTTCTCCCTTACCCAGCTGTGATTTTTCCCCCAATTAAACCCTTTTAAAGATAAAAGAAATTGCTGAATAACCTTAGGAAACTGAGTTTATTGCTGCTAACATGGGAAAAGAGATTAAGTGAAAACCCAGGCTAGATTTTAGCTTCTGTTCCTAAGTTCCAATCACGACAGATTGTTTGCCAGTCAGCCCCGGTTCTCAGAGCCAACCTTGATCAGATTAGGTGAGATCAACTTGAGTGCTTGAGTCCTCCTTCTGGAAGTCTGCCCCTCGCCTAGTGTCACCTTTGAATACAGCACTCCCATTTTGCTGCCAAGTGCTGGGCCAAATCTCTGCTTTGATTTCTTCAGCCTGCCCTCTTCTACCCAGGCCCTCTTCCAGGTCCCAGACTATGCCCCAATGGCTAGGACCCTACTTCCTGTCAGCAGACTTCCAGGCATGACCTCTCTGCCTTCTTTTTTACCTTTTTGAGCACCCATTAAGCAACACTGTTCTCTATTTATATGTCACGATATTCCATACAGTCTTAGCTCACCTGTTACCAACTAATCTGTGATAATTTCATTCATTTATTCACACATTTTTAAAAATAAATATGTATCAAATGCCCACTACATGCAAAGCACTGACAATATGGATGACATATTGTGAACCATATTATCCTATTTTCAACTGTCTCAATAACTCTTAAGATGGTGGCACACACCTGTAATCCCAGCAGTTTGGGAGACTGAGACAGGAGAATCTCAAGTTCAAAGCTAGGCTCAGCAACTTAGGTCTAAGTAACTCAGTGAGACCCTGCCTTCTCAATAAAATACAAAAACGTGGCTCAGTGGTTAAGCACCCCTGAATTCACTCCCTAGTACCAAAATAACAATAATAATAATTATTATTAAGAAAACTACTTCTTCTCTTTCTTCTTTTTCTTTCTTCTTGCAACAGAATTCTATTTTTTCAAATGAATCTTACAGAACTCCAATGAAAATTAATGCTGGAGTCAGACTGTGAGTCTACTTTATTCCTTCTCAATTTCAAACTCTTTCTTGTAGCACTCTAGGGATCTCTGAATTAATGTCCCCTAAATCTCACATGTTTCCTGCCAGACTGAGTTCCTATCACTGCAGCAGCTCTCCTAGGCTCCAGCCCACCTCAGTGAGCAGGTCTTGAATGAACTTTATGCCTCCTTCTGCACCAACAAACAGTTACTACTATATGTATGCACCCATTCCTGTCTGAATCCTAACATGTAACATCTAGGATAGAATGGGAAATTTTAAAAGATTTAATATAATCTCAGAAATGGAACACTTTTAATGCCTGATTAGGAGATAGATTGCAAAAGGAATGCAAGCAGCTCATAGTTTTAGAATGGATGCATTCTCTCCTTTCTGCTATGAAACCAGAGCCCAATTTGGGTATAGGCACTCATTTAAAAAAATAAAAAATAAAAAGAATATATTTTTCTTCAAGAATACAGAGGTTGCAGAAATATGTAATCAAATGAAACAATGATCCAAAATCCTATTCTAGGGGGAAAATTGTGTACTTTTCTTTCTTTCACATCTCTCAAAAACATACCAAAAATATAGGAGATAAAGGAAAAATTTTTTTTCAGTATAATGATTCTTTCTTTTGCTCACTACTCTTTTCTTCCTTTGAAACAACCTTAAGAGATCTCTTAAGAATATGATGTCCTCATCAGGCTTGTCGAGAAAGGTAAATAAAACCTGAAGCAGGGGCTGCCACTGGCTGGAGTGGAGGAAAATGAAAGAAAGGAATGCATCTGTCCTTTCATCACAGCTAAGCTGTTTGGTGTAACACCCTCTTCTTAGATTTCTGTTACATTCTCGAGTTGCCTGAGTCAGGACAAGGTGGTCTCCAAGGAAGCTCAGGCTTTGGGAGAATGGGTTCCACATGCTGGAATGCTGCCATCTTGCTCTTCATTTTCCTCTGGCACAGAGTTTTGTGTAAGGTATGAATCTGAGTCTAGAAATTAAACAAAATATGTATAAATATTCCTTTTTGATTATTTATACATTTATTTCTTCTTATTTTTTGATCATTTTCTGAAAAACTGCCACTACACTAAAAATAATCCTGTATTTAAACTATTAAAGCTTTGCAAATAAATGAGACAAAAATCCAGTGTCCAATTAATATTCCTAGTAATTGTGGTGTAATTTTAGATGCTCCTGGTAAATGGTGACCATAATCACAAAGATTAATGAGGGTTACCAAAGGTGGAAAATCCAGATGCTGGCAGGATTCCCATTCTCCAAGTTACAGCAAAAATAGCAGAGAAATATGGGTGTAAATATGATAATTACTAGAAGGGTCATACTCAGTGTTCAATTTTGAATTTATTTTTGAAATGCAGTAAACTTCTAAATACGTCCTTAGAATTTAGAAAAGAATCCAATCAATAGAAAAGCTTGTTAAACATTTTCTCTGCTCCATGGCAAGCTAGGTGATCACAGGTGCTGGATAAGAGCAATGCTGTTTCCTAACCTCATGGTGCTTAGAGTCTACTCAGGGAATGAAAACTGATATGCATTGAATAATAGTGGTCAAGATAATACAATGCTATTTAAGCACTAAGTTGAATGGATTAAGTGTAAATTCTACAGGTCATGGACCTACACCTCATCTAACACAGAACTTGGATTGGCACTGTAACTGGATAAATGTTTTAAAATATATGTTTAAAAGGATGAATTATGATGGAATGACAAGTAATGAGAGTTGAAGGATGAATTGTTACTGGAAGTAAACTTTAAAAAAGGAATGAAGCAGTCAGGACGACAAGGGAGATGTACTCCCAGTAAATGATCCAAAATTAACAGACTTGGATTCACAGGTAGAATGAAGACCAACCTGATTTGAATGCCATTGTGTTTATCTTGTTTCAACAAAATATAACACCATAGGTCAGATGTGTTGGGCACTGATAATGTAGAAAGAATCAAAAGGCCCGGTTAGGTGTTCAAGAAGCATCCTTGTTGAAACTAAGGAAAAGGCATCGCAAATTCAAATTACAGTACCTTTAAAGTCTGAGCCCAGAGTTTAAATTTCGTATAATCAGATAAGTTTAACACTGAAAACTGTTTTTCAGTATTATAGAAATATAACGAGAGATCATGAAAATAATTTCTAAATAATCAAATGTTAAGATAGAAGAGAAAACTATTACTGCTGTCCCTACTTTAGATGTACAGTAAAGATTTCTTACATATTGTAACTGATTTGTCAACATACTGTAGTTTTGGTTTTTTGTTTTTTGGGTTTTTTTTGGGTGGTGCTAGGGATTGCACCCAGGCTGAGGCAGGAGGATCACAGGCTCAGGACCAGCCTCAGCAACTTAGTGAAACCCTAAGCAGCTTAGCAAGACCCTGTCTCAAAATTTAAAACTAAAATAAAAGGTCTGGGGATATGGATCAGCAGTTAAGTACCCCTGTGTTCAATCTCAGGTGACCCCCCACATACACACACACACGTGTGTGTATATATATAGACAAACACTATTTTGGGAAAAGGAGTCAATAGATTTGAATTACTTAAATTAACTCAGGTCACCTAAATTGGGATTTTTCTGGATTATCACAAGTAAATACTGTGAGATAGTGAAAATTAGGGGTCTTTTTTGGAGACAATGCCACAGTCCCCAGACTTACAATCCCATATTAGCTCACCCAGTTTGTTCCTGATTGTTGTCCCTGTGCCTGGCATTAGCAGGTACTCAAGAGCATGTGGCATTATCACAATATTGGTAGTGTGAGGGAAAGACATGGCAAATTAGGGAAATTTACAGATGGGCCTGATACTCCAGATTATCAGCACACTTGTGTTGTTGTAAAATAAAATACTCTCCAACTGTTCCCCTAGCTCTTTTGCTTTACTATAAAGAAAAGTAGATTTCATGGAGTGCACTTTTTGCTCTGCTATGATAATGATAGTGATTTTTTTATTAAAGATGAGCTGATTCCATACTAAACAAAGCAGTGATTATTTAAAATTAAAGACTTATTTATTTTCCCAAATCCTAATTTCTAGTGGGGCATAATTGAAATTTGGCATAATTCCTTTTATTCCTTCAAAGTATAGTTAAAAGCAGTATGATTTTTTTTAATTTGTAAATTTTCTTTTTTCATGTGAACCAAAATTGTTATACCATAGACAAAAAAAAGAAAACAACTTATTTCTTGATTAGACTCATTCTACAAACTCATGTTGGTATCAAAATAAATCATTATCCATGAAAGTACAGGAAAAACTAATGCAGAGATTTAAGAATGGTCATGATGTATGGGCCTTCAATTGTTCCCAAGATGTTTCATCATCTTAACTTGTTGGTCACGAGGATCTTGGTCCACAATGCCAATCTCAGAAGATGTTCCTCACCTAATTTTGTATATGGGTCTCCCAAATGTGGTGATCTCACCTAGGTTCTGGACTATCATGTCCACCCTCAGCAAGGCCTGTCTCTCACCTACTCCATTTCTGCAATTACAGTTCAGTTTGGGCCAAAGATTACCTTCACCAGCCACGCCTCCAGATGGGACACTCAAGGGTCTATCCCTTCTTGTGCAGGAAACCACCATAGCCAGATGCAACTCCGTGATGGAGGGGTAACTTCTCCAGGGACCAGGCTGGTGTCGCCTTGTCCTGCAGCACCAGCATGGCCTACCATGCTGGAGCTGGCAGCCCAAAGAGCACACTCCAAGCAGCTCCCTCCAAATTCCTCTATCCAAGATATGATTTAATAGAAGGCTTCAGTAATTTCAAAGAAGTAATAGATTTCTCTTCATGTCTAGATAAGCTGAAGGTGTATTTTCTTGATCCCTTTCTTTTGTCCAACTTCAATATTTCTAAGGCTTAAAAATACATCAGGAAGAGAAATTTATCTGGATCTATGAGATCTACTTTACTTCATCTGTGAATCTTATGGTAGACCAGTTCAAAAAAAAAAAAGGTTAGCTTTGCATCTGTGACAAAATTCAATTTTGAGCTGGGGTTGTGGCTCAGTGGTAGAGCACTTGCCTAGCACGTGTGAGGCAGAGTTCAATCCTCAGCACCACATAAAAATAAATAAGTAAAATAAAGGTAATGTGTCCATCTACAACTAAAAAAATATTTTTAAAAAATTCAATTTTGTGCCGTACTGCTGACCAGAGTTGTATAACCAACAGCATCAGAAATTTGGATTTTGATACATGGAAACAAATGTGTCACAACGATTTGTCAGTGTAGTTGAGTATATCCTCTTTTATATCTCTGAAATATAAACATGGTAACTCTTCCTGATGCTGTTTGCTTTGCCCCCAACCAAAAATAAAGAAATTGCTCCATTGAATAGTTTTTTCCTTCAGAGTAGTCATGATGGATATAGCTGTTTGCACTACTGACCAGGTCTTCGTTGGTTCCTTTTAATAGTTGCCAGTTGTACAGTTTTCTTAGCAAGTACAGTTATAAGAACATGGATCCTCAGATGACAAGGAGTCACTACTTCTCTACAAACTACTTTTTTCTTCTCTTATGACTTCTGGAATTCATCTAAACCTGACATATAAGGGGAAATCTCTAATACTGTCTGTTTCTGTTAGAAAAACTATGAACACGTAGACCGCTTTTCCATATCTCCTTGTCTCTTCATGTCTGATGGATGTGGCATTTTAAAATGAAGGGCTTTACTTTAAATTCTGAGTCTCCTTTCATAACTGATGTCAAATAAGTTAACATGGAGAAAAATCCTCTAGTAAATAATCTGTATGCAGTTATTACTTTTCTTTGGTGAAAATAATTTGTGTTTATCACTTCTGAATTACATATTATTTTAGATTTCAGAGAGAGAGTTTTGCTATAAAATATCCTGCATTTTAAATACTATTTAATTATGATTTTCTCCCTTGGGGAGTATATCATCATGTGATTTAATTTGGTATATACCCTCAGGGGGAACATATTTCAATTATAAAATATTTCCTCCAGAAACAATAATAGTTCAATGATTTATTTCAGGAAGCTATTATAACATGGCTTATCCAAGTGGAATTTGAATGCCATCAAGTTTAAGCACATAGTATAGGTATCCCCAAATGCATGAGAAATGAATATGAGTGCTTTTGTGGTCACACACAAAAATCATATTTGTGTTATTTTCAGCCTTTTCTAATACTTCCATTATTATATCTTGAAAAAGAACTTAGAAAGCTGAGGGCCATGAAACATTTATATTATTATCTCTTCAAAAAGTTCATTTTTGGACAAGTATCATTTGGATGCAGATTAACTTGATCAGAGATTTTGAATCTTCTTTAATTTTAATCTCTTTAAAAAAAAAAAAAAAAGTCTGAGTCTTTAAAAGGCCTAAACCTGTAGTCACAAAGCACTGCTTCAAAAAGAGGGAAAAAAAGAGAAAAAAAATAAAAAGAAGGAGAAGAAAAGTTTTTAAAGCAGCCAGCGGCTGTAAGAGAGATAGTGCAGGCAGCAGATTTGTGACAGAGTGGAGCATGAAACCCATCAGCTGATGAGTGAAAATCCCTGGTTTCTAATTAATCGAGGTACACAGGCCAAGGGATGAAGAGGATCAGGGAAATGAAATCAGGAAAAAGATACCATCAGTCATTTCTGCGGCCCATTGTCATACTTCAGAATCTGCTGTAATGAATCACTCAGGCATTCCACAGATACATTCAAATGGTGAAGAAAATTCATTGTCCGGTGAAGAGCGCTTGATAAAAATCTTTCTCTCCGCCCCCCCCCACCCTTTGTCAGAAGCCTATGATCAGAAAAGGAAATTCAGACAGCACAACAGGTGTGCTTTTTGCAAGCCTGGTGAAATCTGCAAATGAGCCAAGTATGGAAGAATTTTTGTACTAATTTTTCCCCACAAAAAAGTGTGTGGGGAGGGTGGTGGGATGGAGCATCTGATGAAGGGGAACTTGTCACTGAAAAGGATAGCAAAGCAATGGAAGGTTAAGAGAGGGGGAGGTGGGTATCCCTTCCTGCCATTGAGAAATGCATGTTCCTGTAAAACCTCAACTCAGGAAACAAGAGACAACAGTAGGAATGTAGGAATAGCTCAGTTAATTGAATTCATGAAGGGTGATTTTTCCTTTGAAGGACAACTTACTCAATGAAGAAATCGTTTTTTGCATTAGATCCTGATCAAAAAAGAGATCACTCGTCCTCAAAACCAAATGGCTGGGCTTGGGCCCACAGGGCTTCTGGGGTTACTGAGAGAATGGGTCTCACTTAAAGTCAGTGAGACTCACCTGGGATAAATAAATATTTTAGCCTGAAGGTTTTGTTCAATGGTTTCTTAATTCAGGCCTGTGTTCCTCTTAGATTATAGCTCATATTCATGGTGATTGTGTAATTTAACTGAGAAAATATTCATCGTGGCACCTAGACACAGTATCTGTGTATTCCAACTCGGCAGCAACTTTGTGACCCAGATCAATCCCTGGGAGCAGGTCCAAGTGCTGTCTGGCATTAGGTGACATGCAAAGATAATTGTTTTCAAATAATCAGGTACTATACTGAGACATATAAGGATGGCTGATTCATTTCAAATTTAATTACTATAATATAGGGTTTCGCTGTCTATATTATCAATCACCAAGACACTTTGGAGTTGATAATATTAAAATTGCAACAATAATGAGAATTCTACTTCATGATGAAAATAATTTTAATCATGGGTAGATTACAAATCCATTTACAGTTACGGTTACTGAGAATTCTATTATCTACCTTCTCTTGTAAAAGATGTTAAGACATGTTTTCAGGAAGTATAAAAGATTATAGAAATATGCTATGTCTGTAAAGTTCTGAGCACAGGCTTTTGGAAAACCTTAAGAAAGCTGCCAAATTGTCAAGACTTAGGGGACCAATATAGGACAGAGGAGGTTGCTGTGATTACAGATAGACATAAAGCTCTCTGTCTTGCTGGCTTCTATTTGCTTTATTCTCTCAGTTAAAAAAAAAAAAAAAAAAAAATTCTGAGAGCCAGCAGGCTCTGGGCTGGTGTTGGGTACACCTAGAAAAGAGCAAGCAGCCTGACTTCTGCTCCATGATGCTCACAGTCTGTTTTGCACCGAAAACTGCTCTAGTTTTGGTGATGCTTTGGGTTTTAAAGGCATTTCAGTTCAGTTCATTGGAGGGCAGTGGATGAGCCTAGGCACATTGGTCCTTGACTGGCTGTATTTTAGAATCACGTAGGAAGTGAAAGGTCTATCTTCACTGCCACTTCCACCTCCATCTTCATCTCCATCCCTGTCTATATCATCTGTTTCTATATCTTTGTGCAGGTCTCATTCTTAGAGTTTTGGTCTAGGGTATGGTTCAGGCACAATTGTTTTTTAATAAAGCTCCCCAGAGGTTTATGCAGCCAGGCTGAAAAAAACACTGGACAATCTATTAGGAGCAGCATCTGCAGAAACACTACTCTGGATACTAAGTGAGATGATTCTTTGTGTGTCTGGTACGTCTTTGGGAAACCGTTTTCTAGTGTCTGTTTTGACTTGAACCAGCTTTTTACATTTTCAGTCTTAGAAGACTATTAATTCCTCAGAAGCCCAAATTTAAGAAATTTATTTTGCAAAGAATATATAACTTCATATAATACTTTATGACCAACTTGGCTAGTTTTCACTCCATTTCCCCTTCTATTATCAAAAATCTTCAGATTTGGTATGTTCATTGGTCCTGTCCAGAATTACTCATTATTGTTTTTTGGTTATTCAATATCTTGCATATAAGAATTTCAAATGGGCAGGATTTATTACACTAGGAATGCACTTCAGAAGCATAAATATGCACAACTATTATTTATTTGTCAATTAAACCTAAATAAATACATTTTTAAAAACTTATGATTGGGGAAGGTGAGAGTGTGGAATAGATACAGCAAAAGCATGACTATTCATAAGTTGATAATTAGGAGGCTGAGAAATGGGTACATGGGAATTTATTATACTATTTTATTTTTTATATATGCTTGAAATTTTTCTTAAATTTCAAGTATAGATTATTTGTTAAATAAACTTTTAGCTATGACTTTAAAAAATAGAGGAAGCTAAGTCAAGGAGATACAAAATGTGTTGGAGGTGGTAGGAATTCAGTGGTAATGAATGGTCAGATTATGTCAGCTGTATTCTCCTAGTTGGTGGGCTAGGCTTCAAGGTCACTTGTAAATTGTACCCTGCCCTGCAGAATCTATGGTGTCTTTCTGAATTTTGACTTTTCTTGGTATAAGGATACACTCTTGAATTATTTCTCTATATCTGTCATTTGTATATTTAATTTTAATAGGATATATTTTATGTATGTATTTATAAAATAAACATAAAATTATAATTTCTACTGTCACAGTTATAATGTTCTTTGTTCTATATTCTTTATTCTCTTGTTCTCTCTTTACTGGGATTTTCTATTTTCTACTTTTCTTCACCCTGAATTCCAACCACCACTTGAGTGTATTTTTTTTATTTTACTTTTTCTCTAATTTCAAAAACTAACAAAGTCACTAACCACAAATATCTATAAACAATTAATGATTCCTTTACTCAGTCTTTGATATCTATAGTACTCATATGTGCTAGAGTATGTTTGTGTCCATATGCATAGACATGTAAATCATTAGTTTTAAAAATCAATCTATTACTGTCACTGTCATTTAAAACATTCCCACAAGCGTGTAAACTGCGCCCCACACTGGTTCCCTGCTTTGGTGGAACTCTATGAATAAATTACATTTCTAGAGTCTGCCAGCTTTCTAATTCCAGTTTACTGCACTTTGGAACAACATCTTTCCTTCATATGTTGCATAATTTTTGTCTTTCCAGATTTATTTTCATCTTTCTGTTTTCGCAGCTCACCAGTAACTTTGCTGGAAGAAACGGTCTCTCTCTCGGCCTCAGTTTCTGGGGGCTTGCGTCTGTAATTAGGTCAAATTACTTGGTTGACAATTAAAACAAAAAAACCTACTTCACTGGCTTTCAGTCAGGAGTATCATTATTTAACATATGTGTTTGCATTCTAATTCTTAGAATTGGGAGACACATGGATACAAATGTTAAGATTTAATTCGATTTTCTTCCAAGCAATAAACTAGGTTTATTATAGTGTCTTTGAGCATTTAGAGAAATACAAAGCACTGAGCTATTGTATTTTATAGTGACACTATAGAATTCTGAATTCTGATTTGAAGGCAAAACATTGCAATAATGAACTGTATATACTTGAATTTATAAAGTGAGTTGGCAAAGGAAATAGGTGCGGAAAGTTGTAAATAGGTGAAATCATTTGAGAAGACAGCATGGCCCACCATTTTAATTCAGTCACTTTGCAAAATGAAGGCTCTTTGGACATGTTTCATCAAAAATGAAATTGACCAGACAGTCCACAGGTGATCAGTTCCAAAGTCTCCCCCAGAGTCAGCCCTTCAAATATTTATCATATATATATGTATGTTTGCTTGGATCATGATAAGGTACCAATTTGGGATTTTTGGAAACTGAGCTAGAATGTCACCTGAGACATCGACTGATTTGGACTGAATTCAGAAGCAAAGTACCTTGAGAGGCCAAAAGAGAAAGAGAGGGTGAGCAGAAGAGCAAGCAGGAATGGACAGCCAATGTTGCCAGCTCTAATATCCCAGCGCAATTATTTTGTGGACATCCACTCCTTGCCTGCACAGGAGATAGGGCTATAAGTGTATGTTATTTTTTAATTACAAGGGGGGTAGAAAAAATCCTGATGATGGGCTGGAAGGTGCCATTGCATTGTTATTTTTTCCTCTCCCTTCGTTTGCTGATTATGTGAGCCGGGCTCCTTTGCTAGCCGATGATAAGCAGAATTTCCATGTTCTCTGCATAATTAATCCATCTCTGCCTCTCTTCATGCCAACTCGCCCGTTATCGCCGGCACATGCCTGAATTGCAAAAGAATCCGCTCTTCAATTGGAACTTATTGATATTCTAAGAAAAAAAAAAAGAGAGAAGGGGGAAAAAACTGAAAATCCTTAAGTTTAAGCCGCAGATTTTTAAATGGATTAATTTCGCTGCAATCGCAGCCATCTAAGGCGGGAAGGCAGGCAGAGCAAATTGAAAGCGTCTCCATGTTTGCAGAATTGGGTCCAGAACGCTGAAATGTACTGGCATGGCTCTCTTTTAAAGTCAGAAAATTACCATTCATTTACATCACATGAAATACTTTTTTATGCTAGAAATATTCAAGAGACGTTCTTTAAATGCCTGCTAATGCTTGATAACATTTCTAACTTTCAACGTTTTGCTAGACTTTGATATGACATGATAGGAAAGCCTTCCAGTAGAGAATATTATATCTCTCTTTATCACATATTAGATTACATCATCTTTTTCTTAATCATTCCCAACTAGTCTTTAAACAATGAACTCTGTCATTGGCTGTGTAGGATTTTGTGTGCTGATGGATGTCAAGGTTAGTCATTTATTTTTCAAGTCCACTTACAAATGAAATATTTGTTTTTATTTAATTTTCCTTCTTCCAATACCTAGAGACCTTGGACAATGATAAAAACAATATAAAAATTATAATAATTTCTCAGCAGTCATTGTTTTGACTATTTATTCCTTACAATAAACTCTTATTTTTGAGAGACTTAATTCCTTCTCATTTTCACTTGTGAATAGTTACACTTTGAAATCTCCCTTGATTCAGAAAAGGGTCAGTAGTTGGACATTCTACAAAGCAGGCAGTTCAAAAATCACAAATACAGAGACTTCCAGTTCCAGGACACTTGCAGTCTCCAAATAGAATTCACAAATCTTGCTCAGTTGTCTTATGCTTTATTTTTTGGTCTTGAAATACAATATATGTTAATTTCCTGACTCCTGGAAGCAAGCACTGGCCAGAGCTGAAGGTCTCCTAAATACTCTAGTTGAGGTTTAGCAGAGCTGTATTCCCGTGGTTAGCTGCTCACAGATCTGCAGTTTGTGCTGGTCTGCACGGAAAGGCTGGTGTTCTCTTAGCTTACAGAGCAGAGTAGGTAATATCAATCAGGAAATAAAATGTGAATTAGTATAGCTAAAAATGTTTATCATTAAATATTTTCTATACAGTTTGAATTCAATAGAACTCCAAAGGGAAAAATAGTAATAATTTTTAAATTACCAACTTTGTTCGGGAGGTACATTTCCCAGAAAAAAAAAAATGACGCAATGAGCAGTGGTATTCTTTGGAAAGATTTGTTTCAGTTATGAACAAGGATCTTTGTAACTGTAGGCCACCTCCACATGCAATACTGGTATCTAGTGTAAAGATGTGTATTATTAGTGGGTGACTTAAATGTTAATAGTGTATTTTTTTTTCTCAAAAGTAAACTAAAATGAATAGAGAGGTGAGAAAGACATTTAAGGTGAAAATGTTTTTATAGTCATAGAAAAATAATTAAGAGTGATGACTACTATAAACATAAGAACAATTAAATGACACAATTCTAACTTAATCACTTTAATTATAGAATCTTACATAATTCTTAGGCTACCTACAGCTTGGAAATCGAGTAAACTGCTAGCTGCACATTGAATAATTTTGTATAGTCAGCTAAACACTTTAAAGCAATTTTAAAAATGAAATGAAAAATGACCCTTCTTAAAATAGATGTAGCAAAACATTTCAACCATAAATAACAATTTCACTGACCTTGTATACTCAACCCTTTCATTTAAAGGCATGAATAAAAGGACTTGAAAATCATAGGTGTGTATAGGGAGAGAAAGCTTCTCCTGGGTATTCTGTTTTGAAAGGAAAAATTGGGATTTAAAACTCAAATTATGTGCCATAGTATGCATTTAATTCACATTTTGAACATTCTATAAGATCATTATAAATACAGTAATTAGGAATTTATAAGTTTTCATTAAGATATGTTGTATTTTTGCTCTTAAATCATTGCAATTTTTTCTATATGTAATTAATAGTTGCAACTTAGTTCATGTAGTTTAATGCAATTTTTTTTTGAAATGTGTTATGCTGGTTTTACTGTTATATTCTAAATTCACTGAATATTTTAAATGAATGTAAAGTATCGCATTCCTAATTATTACCATATGTGCAGATCAGAGCAAGAAGAGTGATGCAAATGGTTTCGAGATGTTCTGTGTCAGATGACAGGCTAAATCAAACAGCAGTGATTCACTATGAAGTAGTGACGGCAAATACGATATGAATTAGCTATTTCACTGAAAAAGCTAAGACACTGACATGGATTCATAAATGATGAACTGACTTGTAACAGAAACAATTGAATGGGATTTTTTTCTTTCTTTTAAATTTAAGGATGAATTGAAAAGCGAAATAGGCTATTACAAATGATTTTCTTGGTGTCAAAAATTACTAAATAGTTCTCTTTTTTGACATTAGGAAAATGAGTGACAGCCCTTTATTTGCATTGTGCATGATGGATGGATCCCTTCCTCCACTCCCTTCTTCCTCTTTTCTTTGTAATTGGATGGAACTGAGCTATTTACCCACTCTAGTTGGGTTTTTGTTCATCAGATACCTCCATCTTTTCAAACTTAAACCTCTCCTCTGCTCCAGTAGCCACCTTATCAGTTCCATCTTCTTTACAGATGTTAAGATATCTTATACATCTTCAAAAATGAAATCTTTAATGATTTTTCTTCTTTTTTTTAATCTCCCATCTTTTCTTGCCCTAAATCCTAGGGGTTTAAGCTCCTCAGTCCTGGAGGAAACTTTACATACTTGAACACTTTTCCTTTTTCTCTTCAGTCTTCATGGGTCAGGTGGTTCTTGTGATAAGGAAAAAGTTCAAAGAGCCTCTAATCTTTGATGTTTTGTGCCCAGATTCTCTTATATAATTGTTCCTCAGTCCAGCTTCTCACAAGCTATCACCATGGGTCACTGAATATTGGCATCCATCAATTGAAATGTGGCCACTCAGAATCTTCTATTTATCTTTACACTGCTCTGGGCAATAAAGAGAGATTGAAATTTTGTGACTTGCCTAAATCTATGAAGTAGTTTTTTTTTCTCAGCAACAGTTTTCCGTCATGTCTCCAGAGTTTGTTTCGCTTTAACAAAATATGTTCTACAGCATCTAGTTATTCTTTCATATGAATCTGGAGTTCATTTCTGTAAATATGCCTGAAGATATTTCCAAACTGATGATACTGAACTATAAACCTATATCTTTAATTGATATCAGGTAGTTGGGATTTTACAGATATAGTAAAGACATCAGTATCTTAAAATAGTTGACTCTCAATTCCTCAGGGAACAACACTGAGTTGTGCTTTCAAAAGGGACATGGAAGGAAAGATCCTTCTCAGATACCTTACAGAAAAATATTAACTATAGTCATTATTAACAAAAGGAATTTAGATTTTTTTAAAAATTATTTAAAAAGCATGCAAAAGAAAAGATAGCTGTTGTTTCTAATTCTGACTGATCACTTATCCTCTTTATGACATTAATAATGGGACCTTAATTTCCTCATTTGTTATAATTAGAAACTTAATATCTATATCAAAGAACTGTTATGATCATAAACGTATGAAGACGCTTAGTGTATTTCCTGAAGCAGAAGCAATGTCATGTAGTTAGTAGCCTTATAATCTGCCATTTGATTGTTAATTTATATGCAACAAATACTGGAAAGAAGAGGGACATATGAAGAGAGAGAGAGAGAGTGTGTGTGTGTGTGTGTGTGTTTTCTTTCTTGTATATATCAAGTATTTCTATTCAAACATTGGTTAGAAATTAAAAATTTTGTTGCAGTTTTTCAGGTACTTTAGAGTCATTGTAATCTTCTAAAATAATCTCTCCCTATTTAGCATATGTCTTACACAAGATAAAAAGGATTTGAGAAGTTATAAGAATTTGTTCATATTGCCAGTTGCATGTAGGAAAATCTTCAGTAGTCTAAGTTTTCTGCCTCAGTCTTCTCTTCTGGCTCTCAATTTGTAAACTCTTTAGCAGAAGATTGGAATGAGGGGTGAAAATTTGTAGTATATTTGCCCCCAGGTATCTTCCAGAAATTGATTCCAGGATCTCCCATGGTTACCAAAATCTGTGGATGCTCAAGTCTTTTATATAAAATGGTGTAGTATTTGCAAGTAACCTGAGCATCTGTCCCATATACGTTAGGTTATCTTTAGACTACTCATTTCTAATTCAATATAAACAATTATGCTAACAGTTATTATACTGTTTTAATTACAATATAATGACAAGAAAAATGTCTACATGAGTTCAGTACAGTCTCAGTTTTGTTTTCAAATATTTTGAATCTACAGTTGGTTGAGTTATTTATGCAGAACCCAGGGATATGGAAGGTAGGCTCTCTAGGTAAACAGCTACTTGAACCATATATATTTTATGAATATGATTTTAATAGCTAGGGGAAGAAATCATTAAAAAAAATGACCTAGGAATGTTTGTAAAAAATGTCTCACTACAAGAAGTTGAGAATTTGGGCTGGGGCTGTAGCCTAGCATTTGTGAGGTACTGGATTCGATCCTTAAGTACCACATAAAAATAAATAAAATAAAAGCATGCTGTCCATATACAAATACAAAAAAATTAAATAAAAGAAGTCAAGAATTAAAATATAAATTAAATCATTTAATTTCCTAAAATATTGCTTTATACTCATTTTAGAAAAGTATATGTTTAAATAACCGTCTTCTCTATCAAATTAAAAACAAAGGCACAATTAAACACATGTTATATAGTTTTGATTTTTTTAATTGAAAGATTTTTTGAATTGATATATAACATGATATTTTAAAATAAGCATGCTTTGTGGAATGGAAAATCAAACTAAATAGCATGCATTACTTTATATACTTATATTTTATGGTAAGGACATTTAAAATCTCTCTCAGTAATTTTTAAGAGTCACTGTGATGGACAATAGATCTCCCAAATTTATTCCTCCTGTCTAACTGAAATTTTGTACCCTTTACCCAACTCTTTCAATATTCTCTCCTCAGCTCTAGGTAACCAGCATTCTATTGTTATCAGTCTTATATTTTAAGAGTCCATAGATAAATAATATCATATAGTATTTGTATTTTTATTTCTAGCTTATTTCACTTAACATAGTGTCCACCAGGCTCATCCATGTTACTAAAAATGACAGGATTTCCTTATTTCTTTTTTTAGGCAAAATACTATCCCATTGGGAATATATACTGCATCGTCTTTATCCATTCCAAGTTCATGCTTTCATTTGTAAATACTTAATTCACATGCTTTGGAGGGCTGATTAAAGAAATGATCACATGAGATTCTTCTCAATTCTTGGATTGTATTATTATTTTATAATGAATTATATCTCATCTTATTATTTAGTTTTTATAGATCAGTTTATTGTAAACATTAATTTTTTTCATAGAAACCTTCTGGTATTATGACCTGCATCCAAAAACACTATTATCTGAAAAATGTCTAACCATAACATGATAGATTCCTAATTTTAAGTGTTTATTATAATAAAACAATTTTAATGCTAATAAGTGTATTTAATGAGCACCTACCATGTATAAATGCCGCATATTTGTAATCTAATTACAACACAAAGAAGAATGTAATAATTTCCAAGTCCCATGAGAATGCAAATTAATTCCAATTTGAATAATAAGCATTGGTCTTAAATGTTGTAGAATTTGCATTTTGCTACCACTTCACTTTCTAGATGTCTTTGGCTCTACGGAGTCTCACTACAAACCAGCAGATCATCACTACCATTTGGAAATCTCCTTGGTCCACCCAAAAGCATCATCACAAGGACATCGTGACAATGAAATTTGGTCAGGATGGACAAACAGAAAATATCTATTCTGTGTTGAGGGAGCACAAAATAAAGAAAGGACTCTGGATAGCAGGCAGGCATTATGAGATTCTGAGAAAGGTACATTTCGTTTTGTTTCGATTTTATAAAGAAAAAAAGAGCCATGCAGATGCACAAATGCCAGCCTACAAATGCAGTGAGGGAGAACAACTACAAGGATGTGGGGTTTTGTTTGTTTGTTTTTGTTTTTGTTTTAGCTAGAACCTCAGACACATTTTGGAAACTTAGGTAAAGAAAATAGAAACATATAAGCCAGTGTTTCAAAGAAAAAGAAAAGGAGCAGGAGATTTGAAGAATTATTTTGACATTTGAATCCAGAATGGAACAGGGATAATAAAGGCCAAGGGTGAGGACCTGTCAGACTGTGGGTACACAAAGGCAAATCTGTACGAGAACCAGAGGGCACTGCTTCTGAAAGAGGCCATTTGATGAAAGATGCCACAGCAGAGCTGGTGTATGTGGGCATAGATCTTTATTTTATTGAAATGATAGACTAATATATTTAATCTGCAAACTAAAATTATAAATTTAAGTGTATCATTTCCTAACATTAAAATGAGAAAAGTAAACACATGTAACCTCATTTTACAGATGAGGTTCAGAAAATGAATCTTGGTATTGCAATTTGTTTGTATGTTGCAAAGTTGAAAAAATAAGTGCAGGTATTAGGAAAATATTTCTGTGTTATAGACTGACAGCATATTGTTGTAATTAAAGAGAAATAAATGTGCATATTTTCATGGTGAGGTTTTATTTAAACATTTTTATTCCTACAAATAATGAACCTATTGAAATGATTTATACAAAAATCCACTTTACAAAATTTTACTATCTCTTTCACAATTTTCCCCTAACTTTTCCCCTAAAAATGCTTACTTCTTTTCTTAATGTCCCTCTGTGCTTTCCATGATCAGTCATAGATTAAAAGCATGATTAGCTGGGCGCAGTGGCGCAAGCCTGTAATCCCAGCACTTAGGGAGGCTGAGACAGGAGAATCTAGAGTTCAAAGCCAGCCTCAGCAACGGCAAGGCACTAAGCAACTCAAGGAGACCCTGTCTCTACATAAAACACAAAATAGGGCTGAGGATGTGGCTCAGTGGTCGAGTGCCCCTGAGTTCAATCCCCAGTACCAAAACAAAACAAAACAAAACAAACAAAAGAAAAAACATGATTAAACTATAGGGACTGTGGTGGCAGACTGCTTGATTCAAATCTCAGTTGCACACCCATCCACCTGCTGTGTGATGCCAGGAAGGTTACTTTCCTCTCTGTGCTTCAATTTCTTCGTCCGGACAACACAGATAATAATACAATGTGCCTTTAAGGATTGTTGTAAATAATTTCCCATATACAAAGCAATCAAATTGGAGTCTGGTGCAAACCAAGCACTTGATAAATACTAGTTGTCATTATTAGTCTTTTTCTTAAAAAATTCAACTTCTTCCAATAAATGCTAATGGAAGTTTTGATTGTGTGTGTGTGCATGCACACGTGCACGTGTGCACATGCAAGGCACTTTCACGCATGCCTTGTAATATACTGGTAAGAGTGACTGATGCAAACACAACATTTAGAAGATGCTATAGTCTGTTCAATAAGCTGTGATTTCTGTTTTTCTTCAGATTTAAGTCATAATGCTGGATGTAAAAACAACTGCTTTTCATCATGAGGAAAGTATTAGTAAAACCCTCTCCAGAAAAGTGATTATATTTGTCTGCTTCATGAATGTCACTTCCCTGCCATCCCACCTCCTTTTGCTAACAATTTCAGGAGAAAGCAACCAGTCCTCATCACTGAGACCTACAGTTCACTCGTGCCCCTTCTGAAGAGTGCTGCCCAGATCTGAAGTCCAAGTCCAGCCTGACTGGACAGTGTCACAAGGCTATCTCCTTCTTGTTGTCAGTATCAGTCTATGTTACTTGCATTGATCAAGTCTTTGGTTTACATTTCACTGTGAATCAACTAACTCTCTTGGGTCTTCAGTCATTGGAAGCTATTAACCAATTATGACATTCCACTCACCCCCTATTACAGTGTCATCTTCTCCATCATTAAAGGAAATACAGTTGAAGAAACACCTAGGTAGCGGCTAACAGGTTGGTATAGTTTTGAAACTTACCTATTTTTTAAAGCGGGAAGGAGAAATGGGGCCTACTCATCATGCATTAATTGAAGTAATGCTGGTTGCTTTAACAATAAACAAAACAAACTGTGTGATGGCTCAGAGATGTAACAAGTTTATTTCTTAGTCATGTAAGTTTCCTACTCATGTAAGATCCCTCCTCTAACTGATGGTTCAAGTCTCCCAATCTTTTCATCTTATAGCTGTATCATTTTAAAATCATGATTCTCAAAGTTACTCCACGGTGGAAGAGGAAAGAGCATGTAAAACCACATACACGACAGTCCCATGCCTTTTGCCCATTTTCCCTTGACCATAACTTAGTCCCAGAGCGTCAGAGAGCTTCAGGGGAGATGAGGAAATGCAGTCTAGCTGTGTGCACAGAGGTGTTGTCAGTAAGTATAATTGAATTCATGTAGGTACCACTAAACACTATGGTGATGGATGTTTACTATTCCTTCCTTCCTTCATTCAATTATTTAATTATTTATTTATTTTTGGTACTAGAGATTGAGCCCAGGGGTACTTAATCACAGAGTCACATCCTCATCTCTTTTTTATTTTTCATTTTGAGACAAAGTCTCACGAAGTTACCCAGTGCCTCACTAAATTGCTGAGGCTGGCTTTGAACTTGCAATCCTCCTTCCTCAGCTTCCTGAGTTGCTAGGATTACAGGTGTGTGCCACCATGCCCAGTTGGTGATGGACATTTAATAACATGACAATACACATTTTCAGATGAAATAAGCATATTACAAAGCAGAATGACATCATAATACAATTCATGTGTAAATAGATTCATACATATACATGGTTATGTATATAAAGTATGTAGGCATATGTGTATATACTATAAAGATATGTATATGCACAAGGTATAAAGATGATAAGGTATGATAGGATTAAAGATGATATTTCCTTTTTTACTTTCCCAATTTCTAATCTGTCTACATTAGCATATATTATTTTAAAATAAAATTATACTTGAAGCCAGATGCTATGGCACATATCTATAATTCCAGTGACTTGGGAAGCTTGGGAAGGAGGATCATAAATTGGGGCCAGTTTGGGCAACTTAGTGAGACTTTGTCTCAAAATAAAAAATAAAAAGGAGTAGGGATAAATTTAATGATAGAGTGCCCCTGGGTTCAATCTCCTGTACTACTACTACTACTACTACTACTACTACTACTACCAATAATAACAATAATAATTGCTATTATTATTATACTTGCAAATATAAATAGTATTTATACTATTAAATTGTATCTTTTTAGGTTAGATCTTTTGTTCTTTGTCCAAATATTTTTCTGTTCTGATTTAGCACTCTATTATATTTTCATTCCATTCTACTACTGCTTTATCTGAGTTCTCAAAGCACATCAGACACTGCATATAAGGCAGTGACCAAAATATTGAAAGGAGCAGGGTCTGTTTGTCATGACACTAGAGTTTGTTCTTGATGAATCTCTGCTGACTTGGAATTGTTATTGCTTTCTTTACTAAATATTTTTGAAACCAATTTAGTAGTAAATCCTGGATTTTTTTAAAATTATACAAATCAAACTTCCCAGTGTTTGATTTTACTCTTTAACAATAACAACAACAAAAACAACAAAACAGAAGAAAGAAAAAAAAGAGAAAAGAAAAAGAAAAATTTGAAAAGCATTGAATAGTCTTTATTTGCAGTCTTTGTCTTTCCAATTCTGTCTCTCATGCTTACTCCAGGACTTGGTACATACTAGGAACCTAGTTTACACTCATTTAAATAAATGAATAAATGATGTTGATACCAATTCACTAAGCAGTATGTATACTTGCTTTCCTGTATTCAGTTGGAACAAATATACATATTTGTAGTTTCCTAGAGTTTATTTCTCCACTTTGTCTCAACTGATAAATAAGTGCCAATAAGTGAAACTTGCTTCAATGTAACTGTGCTAACTTTGTGTCTGACACTGTTCTAAATGATTTAGAGATATTAAGTCACCTATCTTCCCAATCACGCCAAGACATCTACTCCCATTTTAAGAAGAGGTACAGAGAAGTTAGGTAATTTGCCCCAAATCACACAGAAAGTGGCAAAACCAAGGAGTCTAGCTCCAAATCTTTTCACTTGTTCATCATTTTGCCTCAAACATCTGCAGAGCTCTTAATTGCTTTATACAAATTCATACAAAGCATTTCACCTTCTGTGGCCTATAGTAGAAGAGGGGCCATTGTATTTGTGTACACTGAAACACAACTAGGAAGTCAAAGAACTGGACTGGACTGTTTTCCCCTTTCTACAATAATTATGTGAAAATAGAAATGATGTTAGTGGCGCAGAACTTATTCTTGATGAACTAAAAAGGATCATTGGTTTCTTTACTAAATGTTTTATGACCTAGTTTAACAGTAAACCTTGTAATTTTTAGATGTCTAAAACTCAAGTTTCCCAGTGTCCGATTTTACCTCTTAAAATACATTTCAATAGAATTTAATGTTTGTTGTTGTTGCTGAGAAAGTGCTAGGGACTGAACTTGGGGCCACCTGCATGCTAAACGTGCTCTACCACTGAGACCACTGAGTCACACCACCAGGCCCTTCAGTGGTCTCGAGCTTCCTGGCATCCCATCTGTTGAAGATTCCACAGAGATTACTAGCACCAAGATGCAGTTTTCCTGGCCAAGAGACTAGAACTCCTCACAGCATCTTGGTACTTGGCTATGGATTCATCTCTTAGGTTTTAATTTCTGTAACCATGTTGTACCCTTCCCAGATTAAAAGTCCTTCTCTTTTATAGACGATGGGAGTGAAACAGAACTGCCCTCATTTTCTACCACTTAACTTTGTATTTTCTGTTCTGTGAAATGGTCTGATCCTTTTTTTGTTGTTCTTGTTCCAGATATACATAAAAGGTGATTGTCGTCATTATCATCTTTAACATTTTTGAAAGTTTCAGTACCTTCTCAGTTCTAATTTCCAGAGGCAATCTTTAGTTGTCCATACTACTTTCTGTATAGATTCCTCTTATTCCATCTTTCAGTACAAAATATACTTCTACTTAGAAAATCCATATATTATTGAAATATCTGCAAGGGATAAAAGTTTGTTGTGGTACATCGATCACTGTCTAGAGCTTAACCTCTTTTATTTCCTTTAAAATAATTATTTTTTTTAACAGGATTTTTGATATCTAAGAGTTTGGGAGAAATGAAACCATCCTATTACAGCATGTTATACAGATGGTAAAAAAAATTCATTATCAGGGAATAGAGACAGCTTTTTTCCTTTCTTTTTTTGATAATTTTTTATTTCTTTATTTCTGTGATATTGAAATCCTTTTTATTGGTGATTCGATAGAATTTCTCTCACTTAAGAATTTTCTAGGATTATTGAATTATCTTCATTTTCTGATACTGGCTGTGGAACAATGTCTATAATTTTATCTGAACTGTCTAAATTTATTGAGTGTTTTCCTGAGTATTTTGACCTTTAGGAAAACATCGTGGTAAGTCTGTATATTTTTCTTATTTGTCCTTCTCAATGTGAATCATATTGGTTGAACATTTTCTATAATTACCAGATGGGGCTTGTTGTTGACAAGTAACAAAATCTCAGCAAAAAAATAAAAATAAAGCTGGGCATAGTGGCACATGCCTGTAATCCCAGCACTTTGGGAGGCTGAGACAGGAGAATCGCGAGTTCAAAGCCAGCCTCAGCAACAGCAAGGTGCTAAGCAACTCAGTGAGACCCTGTCTCTAAATAAAACACAAAATAGGGCTGGGGATGTGGCTCAGTAGTCAAGTACACTTGAGTTGAATCCTCAGCACCAATAAATAAATAGGTAGGTAAATAAGTAAATAAAAATAAATAAATAAGAGAGTGAGGTTAGCATTGGGCATGGTTGGCTCTGTAGTCTCATATGCCATAATTGTGGACTTAGTCTCTCCTTTTATGGTCTGTCTCTACTTCTCTATCCAATTTCCGCTCTCAGTCAGGGACTTTCCAGGTGGCATGGAAGATGGCTGCTGGTATCCACATAGCTTAATATAAAGAAAAATCTCAAAGCCCTCTTTTTCCATGTGAGAGAAGACACTGATTAGCTCTGCTTAGGTGACTTTCTCATCCTTGAGCCAACTACCGTACTCTGAGGAATGCATCTTCTTAACCAGACTGGGCATCACCTCACCCATGGAGCAAGCAGCTGATGCACCATTAGTGACAGCCCAATCCAAAGTATGTGGGTTGAAATGTGTTAACTTCACAAAAATAATAGTAGAATGTTACCACCCAGACAGACAGAGACAGAGATTAAGAATCCTATGCATGAGCTTGGGTTGTATCTTAGGGACAGAGTACTTGCCTATCACATATGAGGCACAGGGTTTGATTCTTAGCACTGCATAAAAATAAAAAAATAAAATAAAAGCATTCTATCCATCTACAACTACAAACAAATAAAACAAACAAAGAAACAAATAATGCTGTGCATGCTCAAGTAACAAATATCCCCTTTACTCTTCTTGACTCTTTAATCTCCTGGTTGAAAGCTTAGCATGGCAAGCTTAGATGCCTTGTTTTGTCAGCATGTGACTTCCATGTAAATTGCATTGTGTTCTGTCCCCACTATGAGGTAAGTATTTGATGAAGAAAACTGCAATTTGTGCAAGGGTCTCTGACACTACCCCATTTCTGCTCCCTTTGGCATAGTCCAGGGCAGTCTGAAAGCTGGTGAGTAGAATCACCTGAAGGCTTACCTTGCTCACACGACTCCTGGCTGATGCTGGTTATTAACTGAAACTTTAGCTGGGGCCATTGCCTGAATACTTGCATGTGGCCTCTTCATGCAATCTGAGCTTCCTCACAGTATGGTGGCTAGCCTACAATGATAAAAGTTCTGAGAGAAAGACTAGGTAAAAGCTCTCTTATCTTTTTAGTTTAGCCATGGATACCATTCAGTATCACTTCTGCATTCGATTCCCTACAACACCTACAAGATCCACTCAATTACAAAGGAAGGAGATATACTTCAATGTTTTCATGAGAGGATGGCAAGGTTCTGGAAGGGTATGTGAGACCGGACATATTTCTTTGGCCATTTTTAGAAAATACAATCTTGTACAATGATATATTTAATAAAGATGAGGTAACTTGATTGAGCTTCCTTGTCCTTTAATCTTCTTCCAAGGTCTGTGCATCACTCTGTGACAAAACTCTGCAGCACATATCTAATTCTTCAATAAACATGAAATATATATTTGCAATTATAAGATACAAGGAGAGATGCAAATATGAGAAGAACTGAATTACTTACTTCAGAAAGTTTATGCTTAGTCTTTGTTTTGTCACATACAATCATTGCCATTTTTTACTCTAAAACTAAATCTCTTCTGTAAGTACATCTCCCTTAGAAAACAGCACTTATCTACATTTCTTCCTATTGTCGTAATCATATGCTAGTTAACATATAAATATATATGTTAACATATACTATAGTACCAATGAGAAACCCAGATTTCTCTGTTTACTCTTTATCAAAAGCTTCAGAGGACTGAGGGACCAATTATTTTGATTCAGAAATAAAGACTATCACTATGTGGCAATTGCCAAATCTCTCTCAAAGGAATGCAATATCCTGATAATTACAAAAACATATCTGACAGATAGTTTAATAGATGTCAGATTTTTAATAGATATATTGAAAAAAATATTGTTAAAGACATATTTTGATGGCACTGTGAGAGTTTTCTAGAACAATATGCAATTCTTCCTTTTTAGCCCCTTTTCTAGATTTTTCTGGTACAGGTTATACTGCATTTTCAAAATCCTGCTTATGTACATGCTTCTATTTCTCCCTTCAAGGGTCACAACAAAAATCATAGGAGGGTCCTGAAAACAGTTCCATCCTTAGCAGTCTGTAAGTTTAACTCTAATTTAGGATAATTATCAGGGCCACTACTAGCTCACTGAGTAACTTATTTTTCTATTGTATGTGTGTATGTGGTGCTGAGGATCAAACCCAGCACCCTAAACGTATTAGACAAGAGCTCTACTATTGAACTACTTCCCCAGCCATCCATTCAGTACTTTAAAGCTAATTCCTGTATGCTGAAAAAACCTCATAGGATAAAGTACTGGATAGGTGCAAGCAGACTGACTTCCAGTCTTCACTACCCCATCAAACCAGACAGACGTGATCTCTCTGCTCCTCTGGCGGCCTGCACTGGTAGCACCTTGTGAGAGATTCAGAGCTGTGAAGTGCTCCAGATGCAGTCTCTAGGCAGGGATGGTATAGCTCCTGTTCTGAAGAACATGCTTTGGAAAATCATTTATGTCTTTCTAAGTCCTGAGCCAGCACAATGAACAAAAACTACCAGCGAAAAGGAAATCTTATTTTTTAAAAAACTCTATGTGCTGTGGAAAACAAAACAAAACAAAAAACAAATCTGAACATCAACAGAGAGGATGGAGCCAGAGTGCAGCCTTTGAGTGCCAGAGCTTGATGAATTCTGATTGGTCAATCTGCCCCTTTGGAGCACAGAGAATATAAACCTGCTGTTTGGGATGAAGGGATCCATTACTAAGCAGATAATTGGCCAGAAAAAGAGAGAAGAAAAAATACTGACAATTGGGTAAATCTAAAAAGAGGGAATTCTCAGAAGCTTAGGACAAAACTAATAAGCAGGTTGGTTGTTCTCTGTCTTTGTGGACAAAACATAAGTACCCCTAATTCATTAAACACATAAATATGTAAGATGGCACAACTGCAGTCCCTTACTAAACTATAAGCTGATGAATTTGGAAAGGTGATGGGGTAGAAGCTATTTCGTCAATACATTTCAACTTTGGAAATTATCTCTTCTTAACTTCTAAAGGGCTCAATTCTCTACAATTGATCTTATTTTATTTTTACTTGCTAGCTTTTAAAAATCAACCACATCTCAGATTTTAAAAACTGGTCTATATTGGAAAAATGAGGAAAAAATCCTGAATAAGCTCAATTTCAAAATTTTACATTGTACAACTGTGATTTACAAAATAATCCATTTAGTATAGTGCCAGCCATTGAAGAATCAAATGATGTGTCATCTAGTTTGAAAATAAAAACCCTATGATTCTATTTTGAATAACAGAGAATTATAAATAAGATTAACTAATATATGAATGTCTCCATGTGCTAAACACAGTGCTATACATTTGTGATTTTATTTTATTTTCAAAAGAAATTTAGGGGTAGTTATTTCCAGTTTAAAACCAGCAAACCAAGCCTTAAGGGGCCTAAGAAATTTACTCATCCAGTAAGAGAAGAACTAAGATTATAACTCGGTTTGGTCTAAGCCCCAAATCTATGTTCTCAGCCCCTAAATGGACTCCCTTGATGCACTGGGACCTCTTATTTCTGATCCATGTACCTTGGTTTTAATATTTTGCAGTCTTACTCAGTTTGAATAATTTTCAGGTCAAATTACCTACTGATGTGTAGCTAGTTTATTGAGGATTTTGAACTCAGTGGGGTATAAAATGATTTGATTCTTCTTAATCACTGCTTTCACTTGTACTCTGTGGAATTGCCATGTCCTGTGTCTTTAATGAAACCTCTGGCAGATTTCATAACTTTCTGGTCATTCTTGGTTACTAAAATTTAGTTCAATCCATTTTATAAATTTCCAGTCCAATTCAGAGTATTGCCCTGCTCCCATGCTGATCAGATCTGTCATGAGAGGTCAAGATTATGGAGGAAAGCAGTTCTGTTTTCCTCCTCCCCTGCCCCAACTAGCACACCCTTCTGTTTTGGGTCTGGCTCCTACACAGTTGGCTGTATGAAGGTGTTCTTTGCTTTGTGCTGGCTCTTTCAGATTCAGCTTAGAGCTAGATCCTCCAGTCCAATGCAATCACTGTAGACTCCCTTAGGAAGGGGCTTTTTTTTCCTTTTGGAAAAAATGCCAGCAATTCCATTTGTCTGCCTCCTATAACAGTGAGACAATAGTTCCTGCTGCACTCTGGACCCCTCCACCTGCAGCAAATGACTTCTATCTTTCCACACTGAGCCACAGGTCCTTCCCTTCCTACAGCAAGGATCTGTCAACTATCTTGCATCTTAGAATTGTCCAGATAGGGGACATAGGTGACTTTCTCAGGTATCTCTCCCCTTGTGCAGAAACATCCAGAAGTGCAAACATCTAGATAAAAATCAAGGTACAGTGTAACCTTCTAGAATTCTCTGCCCCCATTGGTCTCCAGGCAGTGATAGTGGCCACTGAAGATTCCTGGAGAGGAGGAAAGAGAAGAAAAATTATATAACAGAGGTGGGGAGAGCAGGAAGGGGAGAGGGAAGGCTTCTCAACTGAAGTCTGTACTCCCTTGTTCTCTACCCTGAGAATTTTCTCTGTGGGGAAGTGGGGCTTTGATTGTGTAAGTAGACTGGTTCTTCTACATGTTTTCTGAGCTATGCAGAGAGGTCCTGGCTCCAGTTCTCAGTGGATCAGTGACAGTTTTTTAAAACTATTTTTGACTTAAGTTCTTTTCTATGTAGTTTGAGACAATTCAGCTTTAAGGCAACCACAGTTTCACAAAACAAAATTCACATTCAGCATTGAATTAAAACATAAAAAGCATTTTGAAGTAGTTGCTCTATAAGCAAATGCAATTAAGCCGGGTGCAGTGGCGCATGCCTGTAATCCCAGCATTTTGAGAGGCTGAGACAGGAGAATCGTGAGTTCAAAGCCAGCCTCAGCAACCGTGAGGCACTAAGCAACTCAGTGAGACCCTGTCTCTGAATAAAACACAAAATAGGGCTGGGGATATGGCTCAGTGGTCGAGTACCCCTGAGTTCAGTCCCTGGTACAAAAAAAAAAGTGAATATAATTATTCTTCTTGATGAACATTTTGTTTTTAAAAAAAGTTCTAACAGTGCTAACTAAATGCTTAGATTTATATAATTCTTTAAAGTATTTATTTATATTTGTGAATCTCAAGGATTCTGTGATGAGGATCAGTGTCATTATCACCATCTTACAGGTAAGAAAACTGAAGATTAGATTGGTAAGTGAATTTTCTAGAATCTCACCCTTAGGTGTCAATGCTTGATTTTTGACTCTCAACGCACTACTCAGTCTTTATATACTTCTTAGGAGGGTTTCCTGGAAGAAGAGCCTGAGAACAGAATTTGTGAACTAAAGATCTATTAAATTGTCCACTCAGAAAAAATCTGTACTGGAGTAAGGGAAGCAAAATAGACCAAGGGGAAAAAATTCATCCACGAGGCAATTTGGGGGAAAGTCTGGTGTCACCCTGAACCCAAACTGAGCACTATGGTACTAGTTGCACCAGAGTTGGCTCTCCCTTGATGCTGAGAGCAAGACTTTCATGTCCCTCTCCACTCAGTCATTAGCCATGGGTTGCCTCACAGGAGATGGGTTGGAGATGAGGGTAATGACCACATCTAGTCACTCATCTAGTGACCTAGTCACTCAGGGTAAGTGGGGACTCCAACAGAGGGCTACTATACTACCGCACTGTCTCTAACTATGGTAGTATTTAATGGAGATATGTAATTCATCTGGATGTAAGACCAAGGCAAACACTCATAAGGTCATTCAGAAGGTCAAGAGGAATGTTAGTGTCATTATATCGCCCTTTGTCTGGATATATTTACTTTAGTTGTCCCTGTTATTTTCAGATATATTAATGGTAGATAAACTGATCGTTAAAATCTATTGTTTCTTAGAAGGTCTTTTTGAAACACAAGTCAGCTAGATTATAACGAATATATTTATGGAAGGAAAACACACAAAGTTACAGCTTTTTCTTCTAACTTAGGCAAAGAGTCAGAGTATTCATTTTTTAAAGTTTGTTATGAAACATACCATTATTCTTTCCCATGTTTTACAAATATTTTCTAAATCCACATCTATTCTTCCATAAAAATAATGCATATGTATATACATACAGTTAAGTATGCATGTGCAATCCACTTAAACAACAAAACCTTAACGAAATGTCTGACTTGGCATGAGAATGTATATGAATGGCAAATAGCCCATTTATCCTAGATTGATTATAGCTCAACACTTCCCTGTAACTTGACAGGTGTCCTTTTTTATGTTTTATAAACTATAGTCTATCAATCCTTCCTTCCTTCTTTCCTTCCTTATTTTCTTCCTTCTTCCCTCTGTTTCTCCATCTCTTCCTCTTGTCCTTCCTTCTTCACCCTTTAATTAGCTTGTACAAACATATAAACATATAAGATCAAGGCATACGAATCATGTTCCAGGCCCCGAAGGGATACAAAACCTAACAACCAGAGTGGCTTGGACGTTGGGACAAAAAAGTGTTCCCTGCTGTAATTTATTTGTATGAAACTTAGGCAAAACACTTTTGTTTTCTATTTTTGGAAATTTAGACGTTTGGATGGTTTCTAAAGTTTCCTTAAGTGTCAAAGGGAAAAAATAATTTAAGATTAATTTCTAGCTTTATAATCTAAATTAAAGCAAATTCATAATAAGAAATAATAGCAAAGTAAGCATGCAGATATAAGGCATGATTAATAATCAATAAAGAATTTTTCCTATCAATGGATGAGATTAAGCCAAATGTAATGGACACTGTCAGGAAATTTGAAATGGACACCCATAGTAAATGTGTGGACTTATTAAGAATGGAAAAAAAAGAAATTTTCCAGAAATGTACTCCTGTGTGCTCTATTACTAGATTGTTACAAAACCAATCCTAATTTTTCATGTGTCTAATTTCACATGCATGTTAGTCTTATTTTTAGTTTGTTCTTTTACCACATTATTCTAACACAAAAATGAAAGACATGCATAGTTTATTCAGAATATAGTTCTACAACAATTTTCCAAATATTCTTGAATGACCTTATTTTGTAATTTAAAATATTTTTTCAGAATAAAATTAATTTAGAAAAATGGTTTATTATCTAATTAAAACTTTTACTTGCATAACAAACTTGACATCTATTATATAATTTATTGCTACATTATTTCCATGAAGTATATAAACCTTTTTGCATTTCCAAACTTGATTGGCAAATGCAAGATTCTTTTATGTAAGTGGCACTTGTATTCAATGTATTCATTTATAAGTGGGATTGGTATTCTACATATACATAATATAAAAAGTTAAGATGTTTAATAAACTAACTCTTAAAAGGTATTTTCTTTTTACCAATCAAGAAAGCACTCACATTTCATTAGGTGATTTTATTAATTTTAAAATAGCTTATTTTTCCCAAAAGTGTTCTGGAATTGATACACAATTAGACTTTTAATGTCCTTACCTGAAATTTCATACATTGTTAGCTGACTCTCAAATCAGGTTATTTTAAGGGATCAATTGCATTGGTCTTTTTTCTTTTTTCCACAGCAAACAATGCCAAGACCCCAGTTTATAAACAGTAAAGAGACTAAACACCAGGACATGGGTATTTGTAATTTTAAGTTTCACAGTAACACTGGTTTTCCTCTAAATCGTATCATATGGTGCAGCACGTATAGGTATTTAGTTTAAAAATAATGGTGAATTTAGATTTTTTTCATGATGATTATAGAAAGAACTGTTGTTTTTTGTTGTTGTTGTTGTTTGTTTGTTTTTTAAAGGGAGATCCTTCAGAGTTGCCAAGACCATGAGAGTCCAAGTCCTCCTCTATATGCAAGTCACTTTTCTGCCAGGGGTAGTGATCTAGCTGTGTTATTGTGAAGGTGTTACAGAAAGCTAACATACAGATTAAAAGGCAAAGGTGCATCTCAGATACTGGTGACTCTGAGTTAAAAATAAGGGATAATATTCCACCTTGTTCAATTCATTTCACATTCTGTGTCTTGCCAGGAACTGAACCCCTTTGCTGTGCTGCAGCTGCATCTAGACATTTTCTAGTCAATAGTAATTTGCTAACTTTGCTTCTCAGACCAAGGAAACTCATGTGTTAAGTTCCCCATATTAGGCTACCTGGATCTGATTCATCATTAGACAAAAGTGAGAAATAATGAGCCTAAAATGGGGACACTCAGTAATTTGAAAGATTATTATCTCCTGATAATACCATGATCTCAAAAGAGGTCATGCTAAGGTTTTCACTGCATCCTGGTCTGCTAAATGAAGAAGTTTCTGTATTAAGGATAAGAACCATTGGCAGAGAGGAGATAAGGACAATTCATTCAAAGACTGGAAGGTTCTCATAGGGGCTCGAATCCAATCCTAATTTTAGAAAATCAAACCTGAGACTAAATGGTGCCTTTTATTTATTTTTGTGTTTCCTAACTTTAAACACATTGTTTGCTAATGGAAAATTCTCTGGCTAGAAATTTACCATTTTGAGAAATGCAGGTAATTTAAACAGCATTTTCATGGCACTTTAGAAATAAAGAATGATAATTTTTAAAATCCTTTAGAAATGAAACTAGCTTGTTTTATTTTGATCCCTCTGAAAGAGGCAAAAGGAATTTATTAGAATTTATTTTACACTTTTGATGCCTTCTGTAGGATATGCTAGTGCAATTCAGGTATGCTCCCAAGGTGTCAATTTGTGAGGCCTAATTCCAGATGGAAGCCATAAATCTTTTCTTCCTCATCATGTGATGTATCAACTTTCTGAGGATTTATGCTAAATATAGCCCTTGATTACAAAGAGGTAGGTTTTAAACTAATTTTTAAGGTTATGTGCTCATATACAGCCACGTTGCTCAGGTTCTTTAGCATTGCTGGTATAGTAAAGTACATCCATTGACCACTCGAGAAATATATCCCTTCAGAAAATCTTCTTAAAAGTGGTAGATTATGTTGCTTTTTGCTACTTTCCGTAATTTCAATACTTTCTTTATCTTGAAGTTGATATTGTTCTCAGAAACCAGATGGCTCAGAACACATGAGTTGCGCATTTATGATCAACTACGCAGTTTGGACTTTTTTTAAGTAGACCACAATTGTCCATCTTATTAGATTTACTAATTTGAATAATACATTTGACCATTAGTTGTATTACACAGTTTGCATCTGAGAAAATATATTACCACTAATAAATATATAAACTATACATCATCTAAATAGATAGTTTAATAGAGCAATTTATTTTATACTATATGAGTTTTGTCAGCAGGGAATCCCCTGATGAAGAAAATAGCATAATATTAATTACTGGCACCATCTGTGCAAAAACAATAGGAAAACCAATATTTTAATACAATGACTTCATGCATGCCAGTTATATTCAACACTAAATGCTTCAGTTTTGTTGATGCAATTTACCTGTCATTAATTTAAATAAAAGACATTCTTACAGAGGTTAAAACTATGAATAAATGAATTAAAATTAAATACGATGAAATATTTAAATAAATGTAACATGAATCTGATTTATTCTCTAAGAATATATCCTCTATGCATGTATGGATATACAAATTACTGTACCATCTGCTATGTTTTTACAGGTTGAGTAAGAATTTTCTTTACACATGAAAGGCATATTGTAGATTCTTCATAATGAATAGATTATTCAGTTGAAAAGGTTGCGACAAATGATCTAACTCATGCCTGGCAATGGTCAGACCAGAAGAGTGCCTTCAAAAGACAGGGGTAGGGGTCATCAAAAGAAAAATAATTTTCTATTTAAATTTTGAGCTCTTCAGCTAACATTTTGCTAATTATGACAACGGATGCTGCTCCAAGCACCAAAGGAACCCCTTTTCATGCGTCCTTTTAAACTACTATAACCTGCCACCTGGTATGTTCTTTTTATATCCACTTTAACTTCTGGCTTCAATAAATATTTATTGAAAAAAGGAATGAACTATATTCTAGAAAAGGGGATGTGAGGAAATAGATTTTCTTCATTGTCAATGCTGGCCAACTTTTTGGGTGGTTTATTTAAGGGACTTAGTGCCTTATGTGGCTGGTGTTTTCTTCCCCAAAGCATAGGCCTCAGAGCTTCAGAGTATACAAGGTATGGTTGCTAATCAATTTTGGTTAGAAAACATATTGACAAACATGGAAATTTCATTTCAGGAGTCCTTTGTAATATCCAATTAACCTAAACATTTCATTAAATAATGATAAGTCTCTATTATCAAACTTTGTTCTGCTGCAGCTAGGATGAAGCCCCACGTTCACTCAGCTGGGAAGAAAGTTGGGGTTTTTTTTGGTACCAGGGATTGAACTCAGGGGCACTCGACCACTGAGCCACATCCCCAGGCCTATTTTGTGTTTTATGTAGAGACAGAGTCTCACTGAGTTGCTTAGTGCCTTGCCATTGCTGAGACTGGCTTTGAACTCTTGATTCTCCTGTCTCAGCCTCCCTAAGTGCTGGGATTACAGTGTGCCACCATGCCCAGCTGGAAGGAAGATTCTTGGCATTCCATTATGAGTATTTTACCTTACCTCAAAATTTCCTTTTATTTTCAAAAGTTGTCTGTTTTTTGTTTATTTAGGCAGTTTGGGATCATCTTTTAGGTGGCCTCACTAATACAGGGTAGTGTTTTCAAGCGTGGACACTACTAGCACCACACTCCTAGGTTTGATTTGTAAACTTCATAGCTGTGTGACCTTGGACATAATTTTCAATTTTCTGCTATTGCTAAGGTAAGTCATCCTTAGAAAATGGGAATGAGGCTGCTTACCTCTGGCTAAGTATATGCTAGTAGAGAATAAAGTAATTTCATGAGCATCATTAATTATTATGTATTGCTCATTCATGGAAGTAAAGAAGGTACAAGAGTTAAAAAGGGTGTTGGCTTTTGAGGAAGAATGCAGTTAATCACAGAATGAACCTAAATACAAATAAAAATGAAAACAATTGCAGTCAATAGTAGTGAGGAAAAATAAAATTAGATACCATAAAATAATTTTTCCTCAAAATTATAATAAATAGTGTAGTCAAAAGTGTGGGGCAATAGACACATTCAGAATGACAAGAAAGGCACGATAACACATACATTTTTTGGGTGAAGGGAATTTTGGAAAAGTTCAAACATGTAAATAAACAGCTTTTTGACCCAGAAATTTTACTTTCAGACAATCCTAAGGTGATTCTTAGCCACATGATTAACATATGTAGATGTCCACCTTGAACTCTCCACGTCCTTAAAAAGCATGACATAAATAACCCATGCTGATACAAATTAACAAATACATAATAAAATACGGAAATAAAGACATGTGAAACAAATCCCTTCAGAAGTAACAGAAACCAAAAATTCAGCATAAAAAATGGATAATAATAGTGCATGTGGGTTTTGAACTAGCAGTACTAATATTTCCATTCTTCCTGATCACAGAAGGTTTAACCTTTGGCTAAGTGAGGCAAAGAGATGGATCTAAGATTCAAATACGAAATTTCCAGCCAAAAGAGGAAGCCTTACGAAACAGGAATGAAAAAATATTTTCTACTCATTATCCTTTTTTAAGTATCCAAGAAACTTTCTGCCCAGTTGTGGGCAAAGAAACAAAGTCTACTGTAAGGGCTTGGAAGTAACATCTATTAGTTATCTTTATTTTCAATGATTAAAATAGTATCTGAAAACCTAAAAGTATTTTCCAGATTAAGTTCTCCATAAATTCACCTTTCCTTATAAAATTGGTTGCTATATAACCAACTATTTATGTTCTTTTCTGAGGGTAAAGAAAAGTGAAGCCAAGAAAACTGTTCTACTACACTTAACAGTTATATGGAATTCTATGACCAGTTTAATGAACATAGCCAGACTAGGTTCCAGAGACTCTTACTAATCACTAACAGAAACAACCCAGCCTGAGATAAGTTAGCAGATACAACAAAAATTAAAAGTAGAAATCAAGAAAAAGAGAACACTAGACAAATCAAATTATTTTGAATTTAGAATTTTTAAATGATTAAAGAATTCAAAGAAGGAATAGGAATCCTAATAAAATATTGGTAGGTTGCATGTTAAGGCCATAGAGGTTTTTGCATGTACAGAGACATTCATTCAGGTATGTTTTCCATCTAGCAGGTTACCATATCAGTTTGGAGGTAAAATATCCCAAATCCTAATTCCATATGTGCCACTTTATATCCAAATCATAACACTGTTGCTGTTGGTGTGGAAACATCTGTATATGTCCTGCAGGTCCATTTGCTCAATAGAATTGTACAGTTCTGTTTTTTCCTTGTTGATTTTATGTCTGGATTACCTATCCACTACACTGAGTGGGTTTTTGAAGGGTCAATTCCAGCCTCATAAAACACTCATAATGCTATATTTTCTTCCTTTAGATCTATGAATATCAGGTGTGTTTTCCATCTAGCAAGTTACCACATCAGTTTGGAGGTGACATATTCCAAATCCTAATTTCATATGTGTCACAAATTCTTCTAAAGAATAATTTTGAATGCATTGGGGGAATTCCATACAGACATGCCACTTCAGAAAATTAGCTATAAAGTTGGGTTTTGGCAAAAGAACTGTAAAATTGAAGGTTAAACTCATAAATATCTGGAGTGTGATAAACGCAAATGCATCCTACAATGCCTTTAAGTTCTTACCTTTACTACAAAGACTTTGCATCTGGAAATTGTAGATAAATACAAAATGTATGTATGTAGTTCACAGAGAAAAAATAGCATAAAAATCAGACCAGTAGACCCATCTCAAAGAAAAGCTCTTAAGCTATTTATAAAGTTGCCAGACAATATAAAATTTTGCATTTGAGTTTAAGGTACAGTAACCATGTCTTTACAATGATTTCCAGCTTTAGCAAATTTTTTATTTCCCCAATGAGATAAGGACTCTGAGAAGAGATCTTCCTCTCAAATAAAAATATCTAAATTTATGACCAAATTACAGAAAACATTCAGGAAAAAAAAGGAATTAATGTCCAAGAAAAAAAGGAAACACAAATAGTAAAGTTCAAATCAGCAATTATATATAGGATCACACTGCCAAATCCTAGGTCATGAAGATGTCTTCTCTGATTTCTTTTAGAAATTGTATGTTTTTAGCCCTATATTTAAGTGTTTGATCAGCACCATTGGTTGGAGACTTTTCTTGCCTTGTCCAATGGGTATGGTTCCCTTATCAAAATTCACTTAGCTCCAAATGTCTGAGTTGACCTCTTAACTTTGCATTGTGCTTCTCTAGGCAGCCATCCTTATATTAGTACCATGCTGTTTTGATTACAGTAGCTTTGTTGTACATTTTAAAATTGGTAAATGAGTCCTTTAACTTTGTTCTTTGTTTTCAATATTGTTTTGACTATTTAGGGCTCCTTGGAATTCTGAATGAATTTGAAGATTGATGTTCTTATTTTTACTATCAAAAAAGGCTATTGCAATTTTGGTAAGGATTACATTGAATGTTTTATATCACTATGAGTGGATATTTATATTTGAACAATATTCACTCTTTCAACCTATGAGCACAGGATAGCTTTCAGTTTATTTATATTTTCTTTAATTACTTTCAGCAATGTTTAATAGCTTTAATTGTGAAACTTTTTTACCTCCTTGCATAACTTATTTCTAGGTGTTTTATTCTTTTAGCTATTGTTGTAAATGATTGCTTTCTGTTTCCTTAATGAATTGTTCATTGCTGGTATATAGAAATGACACTAAAATTGAGGATTGATCTGATAACAAACAGCTTTCTCTAAATCTATTAGCTCTGGTAGTTTTCTTATAGATTATTTGAGATTTTCCATATATGTGATCATGTCATCTGCAAAATGACACATTTTTTTTTTTAAGATTTGGATACCTTTAATTCTTTTTCTTGTCATATTACTCTGGCTAGCTCTTCCAGTACCATGTTGAAGTTGAATAGCAGTGGTGAAAGAAGTCATCTTTATCCTCCTCTTGATCTTAGGGGAAAAGTTTTCAGTTTTTCTTCATTCAGTATGATGTTAGCTGTGGATTTTTGATAAATGCCTTTTAGCTTGTTTGTTGTTTTTTTAAAAAAAGAGAACAATTTGACTATTTTAAAGAAAAGAAAATGTAAAGAAAAAAAGATATTATGAAGAAGTTGAAATTAAGATATTCTAATATCAGAGTTTCCTAGGGGAGAATAAAAGTATTGGTTAGCATTTTTAGACATTTAGACATTCAGTATTATTTTAGAAGTTACTGTAAACATTTAACCCATCAACGTGAATTATCAGAGTCTATGCCTAATCCTATCTTGACTAATTAAGATATTCATCAATAAAAGGGAGGAAAGCATAGGAAATAAAAGTAAATTAAATAAATACATGTTATTGCTTGGATTAAAAGAATTTCTACTCAAAGATTTGACTTTTAAGAATCCAAATATTGCATAATATGCAATAATATATAATTACAAATAACACAACTGATATACATTGAAAAGAAAAGGTAAGTGAAAAGATAGAAAAGCACATACTAGAAAAACCACCAAAAGAAGGCTAGTCTGCAATTTCAATAACAGGCACTAAAGCTTTTGCAGAGTTCTGGTACACCTGCTGTTAGGAGGATACTGGGTCACAGCATCAATGGAACAGAAAGAAGACAACCAGTCCAGGAAACATGGAGGATTTTGAACAAATCAAGAATTAGAAGATGTTTTGATGCATGTGGACAGAAATAACCTGGTCAGTGTGTCATCACAGTGTCACTGCTGTCACCACCTCAGTTGCTGCTGCTCTTGCAAGGATTCTGACCTTCAGAATGCCTTGATTTCTTATGAATTCAGGTAGAGTTTCTGAAGCAAGTATCTTGCTAGAAGAGATTTTGTCCTGTGCTGTCCCAGGCTGTTCCAGGGCTTAAAAGAAGGCTTGGATTCTAGGTTGGACTCTGGAACTAGGGAATGGTCTCCTGTCAATGTGAGCAACAGGAGAGGAGTGTAGTTTCAAAGAAATCTGGGGGACTTTAAGAATAATAATATAGGGCTGGGATTGTGGCTCAGTGGTAGAGCGCTTGCCTTGCATGCGTGAGGCACTGGGTTCGATCCTCAGCACCACATAAAAATAAATCAATAAAGATATTGTGTCCACCTACAACTAAAAAAAAAAAAAAGAAGAAAGAATAACAATATAGATGCCCTTCTACAGATGCATGGATAAAGAAAATATGGTATATATACACAATGGAATATTACTCAGACTTAAGGGAGAATGAAATTATGGCATTTGCAGGTAAATGGAAGCATTTGGAGAATATCATGCTAAGAGAAATAAGCCAATCCCCAAAAACCAAAGAACAAACGTTTTCTCTGATATGTGGATACTGATCCATAATGGGGGAGTGGGGGAAGGGGTTAGGGAAGAATAAAGAAACTTTGGATTGGGCAGCGGGAAGTGAGGGGAGGGAAGGGAGTGTGAGGGTGGGAAGGATGGTGGAATGAGATGAATATTATGACATTATTACCATATGTCAATGTATGAGTGCATGAATGGTGTGACTTGCATCGTGTACAGCCAGAGAAATGAGAAGTTGTGCTCCATTTGTGTACAATGACATGAAATGCATTCTGCTGTCATGTATAACTAATTAAAACAAATAAAAAATTAAAAACATAAAACAAAATACAAAAAAAGGGCTGGGGATATGACTCAGTGGTTAAGCACTCTGGATTCAATCCCAGTACCAATACATACATATATATATATATACAAAAATATATATACAATATACAAATATATATACACAATATACAAATATATATATATATATATATATACATATACATACTTGTATATTTCTGGATATATACAAGCAATTAGGAGCATTTACCAATGTGGAAGGAAAGGGATAAAACAGGATCTTAAAAATTCTACATACTTAATGTACATTTTTGCGTATGTTTAATGAAGCTTCACTCACGTATGACTTGTGTATGTTTTTAAAAGTCTTAAAAATTATTTTCAAAAAGGAACTTCTACCTTAAAAATAAGAATTATATACCCACAGCACTTTTAGACTTTCATGGGAATAATTGATGAAAACCTTGCTTCAGCAAAATTCAAGGCAGGAGAAATCTTCCTGGGACTATAGAGATTTCAACATTGGCTAATCTACTTTTTTTTTTTTCTCCTTGAAATGCATTGGCTTCATCTACCTTTAGAAGTTCCTTCTGTTGAAAACTCTGGATGATTTTTTCTCCCCTCTGAAGACTGCCAGATACTTTGTAGTCAAAGAAATTGTTAGAAAATTTGCTGTACTTGGAGATTTTGCTGTAGAAAAAAAAAAATGTGGCCACTGCCTTCTCTGAGTTGCTCACCATTGGGTTTTACATATAAAACCCATTTAAAATTAAAGCTGTATTATATTATTTTTGAATTAATCATGCTCCTAGGGAAATTCAGTTTCATATATGTGTAGAGTGTGTGTGTGTGTGTTTGTATCTGTGTGTGTGTGTGTCTTTGGGGGGGAGGGAAGACCAGGAGAAGCACGGAGGAAAAGAGATAGAAACTCATTTCAACTCTGTAAAGCCACCCTAGCTATTTATAGTCCACGTGAGACAATAAATAGCTCCAAAAATAAATTTTTAGAAGCCTAAAACTAAAATTCATACCTTTAATAATTACTTATCTAACACTGTAGCTAAAATTATTTGTTTTCAATATAACCCAAGAGGGTTACATTTTGGAGGTCACCTTTGTGATACTTATGTATTCATTTACTATTATTTAATTCATTCATTTGTACCTTTAGCCAAACTCTGCTAAGTGATTCTTCTTTGGCAGTTTTCATGCTGTGCAAGGAGGACTGAGAAGGAATTGAATACAGAACAGGGGAGAGACATACACTAACCAGGTAATTAATATGATACAGTGGAATGTGCAGTAGAATGTCCAGGAAAATTTGGAAGGAAGCTCAGGAAGGAGATAGTTTCTAGACTGGCGTGAAGATTTGGTAGAGGAGCATTTTGGCATGTGTGTTAGTTAACTTTCCTGAACTATAACAAATACTTGAGATAATCAACTTATAAGGATAAAAGCTTTCTTTTAGCTCATAATTTTGGACGTTCCACTCTGTGATCAGTTGGAATCATTGCTTTTGGACTTGTAGAGAGGCAGAAGAGCATGGTGGAGCAGAACTGCTCCCCTCACAGTCAGGAAGTAAAAGAAGAAAGAAAATGGCTGCAGATCCGCATCTCCATGACCTAAAAACCTCCTCCAAGTTTTCATTTGCTCCCAATAGCACTACCTTGGGGACCAAATCTTTAACATATAGACCTTTGTGTGATGCTTAAGATCCAAACTATAGCAGTATGTAGTGTGTGAAGAATGTAAACTTGGTCTGAGTTTAAAAGATGGAAATAAAAAGATATGGAAATAATAAGAGGAGGTCTACAGTGGGCATCACCTGTGTGGTGTCTGGTTAGCTGTTAACATTCTTTCTGGGAACCGTAACCTGAATTCCATTCCTTCTCCATTTCAGTCACTTTTTTGGGAAAACCTGACTCTCTTTCTCTCTCTCTCTCTCACACACACACACACACACACACACACACACACACATGAACACACCCCAGAGCACAGGACCCTGGACCAAAAACTAGAGTGCATTCCTTTGGGCACAGTAATTAATCAAGACTTGGGCATCTAATCCTGTCCAAACTAAAGCAAAACTTATTTGGTAATTTCCAGGAGAAATATGTTCATTTTTTTCTGTTATCCCTGAAATCTGAGAGCATGTTGGGGTTGAGCTTCAAGCTACCTCTTGCTAGCAAGTGATGCTTGATACTAAAGCCAATATGACAGAAGGCAGAGTAAAGAGATGGAGAGAAACCAATTCCTAATTATATTTTCTGGGCCCTGAATCCAGGCTTGTCATTTTATGTAAGCCAATAAATTTCCTTTTTGTCCAAGTGAGTTTCGTTGTATTTTCTTTCAATTGTGACCAAGAGTCCTGTTGATGCAGTCCCCACAGAAAACACTGAGGAGGGGAAAGAAAGTGAATCAGCCAATATTTACTAAGCAACTATTTTCCCCTATCTTTTAAAGATAGGCATTTTATTTTTGGTTTCAGTTTTGTTTTGTTGGGGTTTTTTTTGCTTTTAAATGAAATTTCCAATAACCAGAAAAATCAATAAAAAAGCTTATTTTAGCTCAAAGGTCAGCCTAGTTCCAGATCCTACTGCTTTTACATCATGCTGTGCTATCAGTTTGGATTGACTCTAGGCCAGCATTTTCTAAAATCTGTTTCAGGAAACACCCATATTTTCTGAGATTTAATAAATATTCAATGAAGAAAAAGCATCTATTTTGTTTTATGAACTCTTTTATGTAAGAGAAATGTTAAACCTTTTTATATGTTGATCAGACCTTATGTCTTTGAAAAGTGGTTTAAAGGATCAGATAAGAGATCACCTGCAACATCAGTTAAAGATCATTACAAATTATGCATTGGTACAGAAGCAACATTTTAAAACTATGCAATGTATTGATCTGTAATTTTCATTTGAACATTTAAGTTTGTACTCCCAACTTATTTGGGGAATGTTATTCCATGTGCTGCTATTAGAGGCTCACACTAAACATTGTTATGTGGAACAGAGAGAAGTTTTGAATAAAAAATAGATTCTAATAGCTCTCAAAGAAAATCAGAATGATGCCAAGTGAACGTGATTAATGGCAACTATAACTTCCTGAACACAACTCTGGAATGAACTGTTCCAGATTAAATAATTAACTATTTGGGAAAATGTCATGTACAAGAATTAAAATATTGAACTTGTGTTATTCTTTTTGCTAAAATTTGCTTTTGAAAAATGAGACTTTTGTAATATCTCAGAATTTTTAAAAATTGGAATATATTTGGTACTGTGCTTAAAATGAAGACTTGATTTATAGATAGCATTCTTTGGATTTAATGACTACGTAAATAAATTAAACACTGTTACATAAAGCAAGGGTAATTTTATGGTATATTTTATTATAAAAACAAAATAAACAAGATTTACTTTATCTAGAGATTTTAGTTTTTTGTTCATTTTAAAAAGTTTAAATTTCTTTAGTTACTTTCACTGTTATAAAATTTTAAAGACATGAATAAATTTAAATTTATTGCAGAAATTATTTCATCTGAGATCATTTTCGCTATTCTTTGCAATGTAAGGAAGATTTTTATTTTCTCATGTCTATTAGTTTTATATGGAAAAAACTGCAGGATAATTTTTTTTTGAACATGAAAATGTGAAGATGTACCGGAGGTTTCCTATTCTTCTGCCATACCTCTAAATGTTCTGAGACCTGCTCTTTTTCAAATAAATTCATGAGTATCTTGGGATGTTAACAGCCTGGGTACTCTCCTTACAGACCAAGTCTGAAAGAGGTGGAGTAAAGTTTTGCTTTATGGAAGATCAATGTGCAGTCATTTGGCTGCTCTCTAAGGGAGAGTCTAGATAAGACTAGTTTCCTGAACTTGAAAACTCTGCAGTCAGTCAAGATCCTGCACTAGTTTTAATACTTTAACATAGGACCTGTAGTTTCATTGTACTGATCCCCAAAACTTATGTAGGTGATCATGTTTCTAGGAGTTGAGTATGCATAGTAAATAGAATAAACAAAAAATTCTTATTCTCATGAGACTTATATTCTAGTAGAAGAGAGAAAAAATAACGATATATGAAATAGTCAGCTAAGTGATACATTCTAGGGGAAAAATTTAAAAATGGAAGAGAAATAGAACATATATGTTCTAACATTTGTGTGGCATTCTGAGATTTTAGACAGTATATTTGTTTTCATTACTACAATGGAATACATGATGCAGTTAACTTTATAAAGAAAATGTTTAGCTCACAGATTTGGAGATTCAAGGGCATAGTGCCTGCATCAGCTCAGTTCTGACAAAGGTCCTCCCAGCTACAGCCAGATTGTGGAAGAGGCACATGTGTATGAAAGATTATATCACCAAAACGAGAAGTCAGGGAGAGAAAAGCTGATGTCCAACAATCCCCTCCAAGAGCATATTGCAGTAACTTAAGGACTTCCCATTAAGCCCCAACCCTAATCAGTGCTGCAACCTCCCAAAAGGACAAAACTTTAATCACGATGGACATTTGGGAGACATTTGGACCACATCCCAAACAGTGGATAGAGTGACCAGGCAGTCTTCAATGAGAATGTGATAATTAATTGATGACATAAAGATAGTGAAGCAGTGAGCCACATTAAGATTTGGTATAAAAGTCTTCCATAAAAGCCAAAAAGTCCTGAGGGGACAGTGTACCTAGAACGTAAGTTGACCAATCAAGCTGGAGAAGATAATGAAGGTTAGAGCAGTTGCAGGTGAGTTCAGAGGAGAAGGACTTTGGATTTATTGTAAGTAAAATGGAAAGCTATAGGATGGCTTAGCAGAGAAATGACATGATCTGAAAGGATCACAAGGGCTATTGTATTGAGAACAAACCAAGGGAATGGTGTGGACTGGATAGGAAGAAAGAGGAATAGCACCTCAGAGAAGAACATTCAAGTTGTTCACTCAACAGAGCCTATGAGTCTATGGCTCAGATGCGGCTCCTAGATACACTACTGAATCTAAAATTTTGTTCTAGTGGATGCTGAAGTGGACCGAACATTTTTCCAAGTTCCAGCTTGGCTCCTATCTTCTGGTCCAGTCATCTTATTTCAGACCTCTTGACCTTTCTTCTCCTGCACATCCTCATTGTGTCACTAACCACTGCGACTGGGAATCCTTTCTACTCTTTGGGCAAAGAAAGATTGATCCCTACCAGGGTTATGCAACACAAATGCCTTCCACCCAAAAGATAACTACCGAGGAACTGGTATTTACCCCAACACTCGCTAAAGCTGGGGATATAGCTATGAAAAAAAAAAAGAGGAGGTCAAAAAGGCCTATTACTCAATTCTCTGGAAGTTTAGGAGTCATCTGGAAAAGTAGATTCTGAAGAAGCAAAGTAAAATGATCAGCATGATGAATGAGTAAAAACTTTCTGCCAAGGTAAAATGAATGCCCATGCATGACAATGGAAGGACATGCCACGTGGATATGTTTTCTGTTATATGGGGATGTATTGTACCTATACAATCCCACCAGTATTGGGATTGGCAGATGAACCCCATCCTACCTCGCCCTGGTTTCAGCTCAGTAATCTGTTCTGTAAGCTTTGTTGCCTGTCTGGGATGTCCTCTGCTGACCCAGGCCTCCACTCTGTTTTATCAAGTCCTAGAACCTGATCAATGTATCATACCTCAATTTAAAATTCCTCAGAGTAAAGCTGATTGATCTTTTTGGGTAAAATGGTCAGTACTAACCCAGAAATTTTTGATCACTGGGATCAAGATGAGCATAGCTTTCTGGGCATTGTAGGTAAAATATTGAATTTAAGAAAAGGGTTTTGTCTGAAAGAGATGCTGAGGTTCTCATAATTACTAATCTATAATTTTATGCTTTGTATTATATAAACTATATTACAAGATATTTTAAAAAGTACTCCACAATAATATATAAAGTTATACGTATATATAACTTTAGACTCTATATAGACTCCAAATTGTGGAACACTTTCTAAAATCTCTAGTATCATAGTTTAGAGAGAAAGAGAAAGATTTATTTTGTTTCACACAATATGATGGTTCATGAAGAGTTCCGTTTATGAATTAAATTATTAGCTTGGACAAACATTCAGTTACATGATCAATTATTCATTCATCTTCTTCAATCATACAAACTTGGAAGCAAAGTTTAATTGAGCTTTAGATACCATGATGTAGTATTTTTATACAGTTCCTTTACATATTGTTTCTTCATATTGTGTTGTCATTGTTGAGTTTCATTGGTATCAAAGATATAAAAAGATATGAAATCAAATAACATTTCAATAATAGTTATATAAAATAAATTTTTTAAATTGTAAAGCAAGAATAAATTACCAATGACTCCTGAATAGCAACTTAAATACTTACTTCAAACATTTCTTATAGGCACTAAAGCACTCCAAACCTCCCCAAAAAGAAGGAAGACAAATAGTTCAATTTATTTCTAAGCAATTTTTATCTTAGTGTTAAATTTAGCATTCTTAAACAATAGGCTGCCATGATTTAATCTTGAACTACATTAAAGGACATTCAGTGTTTCAGTCAGATTTTGTGTAGCTGTGACCAAAATACCTGACAAGAACAACGTAGGGAAGGAAAAGTCTATTTTGTCTTATGGTATAAGAGGTCTCAGTCCACATATGGTCAACTGCATTGCTCTAGGCCCATGGTGAGCAGAACATCCTGAGGGAAAGGCATAGCACAGGGAATCTGCTCTCCTTGTGACAGCAAGGAAGCAGAAAGCAGGGAGGAATGAGCTTAAGAGAAGATGAAGCCTTCCAGGACACACTGCCAGTGACCCACCTCTTCCAACCACACTCCACCTTCTATTAGTTAGCACCCAGTCAGTCCATTCAACTAGGATGGACTGATTAGGTCACAGCTCTCATAATCCAATCATTTGAACTCTGGATATTCCCACATGAACACAGAAGCTTTTGGGGGAAACTCACATTCAAACCATAAAATTCTTCACTGGCCCCAAAAGCTCATGTCCATTTCACATGCAAAATAAGTTTATTCCATCTCCGAAAGTCCCATAGTCTTAACAGTTCCTGTTCCAGTGTTGCCCAAAACTCCAAGTCCAAATTTTCATCTGAGATTCAAGGCAAATTCCTGGCTATGGGCCCCTGTAAAAATTGAAAGCAAAGCTTCTGAAGATGGCAGAGTGGAGGAAGGCAGTAACCCCCAATCCCTTCCCAGCCCAGAAAGGAGGCAGTGAAAGAATAGCTTACCAGAGTCACAGGGACAGTGCCTGGGTGATCTGCATTGATTAGGGGGGATGCGTCTGCACCACAAACCACCCATGGAGAGCCCACAATCACAGGTCCTACACTTGCAGACAGCCATCAGGCTCTATGCTACTTTGAAGATGGCTCTCTGGAGAGGAGCAAGTGTATGGCATCCCCCGGCAGTCAGAGCAACATCCCTGAACTGTATCCTGTGCTCCTGCACACAGTCGAAACAGCAGAAATAGCACAGTACTGTCTGAGCAAACAGCCTGAGGTCCCTGGGCTGACAAACAAAAACAGACTGGTAGGAGGTTCATAGCAACCAGAGAAGTGTTTTCTCTGCCCCAGTACCTTGGAATCCAAAGTTGAAGAGACATAACCATCTTTTACAGGTTCAAAATCTCCATGAAAACAAAACCAGGAAGAGTCAATTAGAATTTTCTCCACCTTGCACGTTTTACTATAAATGCCTCTAACATCAACTTTGATCATATATGTATTACTCTTCATTTTGATTCAATTGTTGTTACCCTAGTATGCAATATTGTGCCCTCAACCTACTTGATTGTATTTCTTCTAATGTTTTAAAGCATGAATTGGAATCATTCTCTGTTTTCCTAGCTCAGGTTTACATTTGTTCCTCTTAACCCCACTTTTTCCTTTTATATTACCTGCTACTACCTCAACTCCATCTTTTTCTTCTTTCTACGTTGGTTTGTATTATTCTTTGCTATCTTTTTATTTCGTTCTTTCATTTTACATTTTTTTCTTCTTTTGTCCAAACTTTTCTCTTCTCACTTTTCAGCCTCTATGTAATGTAATAGCAATATTATTATCTTTAATAGCTAATAGTTCAGCTAATTCATAATATTACCATAAGTTTATAACTGAATTAGAGGAACTGTAGAGAACACTATCAATAAATTTTTGTTTTTCCTGAAGTTGACTAGTGTGTGGCTTTGCTCTGAAGTTATTGTAGTAAATAGGGTTCAGTGACTTCCCTCAAAGTGATTCCAGATACATCAGAGAACACACATTGCATGGAAGTGGATATTTGCCAGTCAGTGGGGGATTCTAAGAGAAAGATGCTCACTAATTATTCCCTTGCATAAAAGAAGAATCAGTAATCATCTCAATAGATGGGTAGAGATACAAGCAATGTGGAAATGTAAGGAACAACTGACCTGAAACAGCCCACAACACTTCAACAACTGAACTCATTCACACACATTGGAAAAAATGTCAAAGAAAGAATTTAGAAAGTTTATAGTTAAAGTGTTCAATGAGCTAAAAGAAGATGTAAGAAATGAACTTAGAAAATACAGGAAACAAAATAGCATTTAAATAAAAAGGGATTCTATAAAAGAACCAAATGGAAATCTTGGAAATAAAACACTCAATAAAGCAAATTAAAAATTCAATGAAAAGCAACCCCAATAGATTAAATCACTTTATCGATAGATTCTCAGACCTTGAAGAAAAAGCATATAATCTTGAAAATAAAATCAACAATAAAGAAAGACTGTTAAGACACCATAACCAGAACATCAAAATTTGGGGGATAACATTAATGAACCAAAATTAAGAGTCATTGGGGCATAAGAAGACTCCAAAATGTAAACTAAAGAAATGCATAATCTTTTCGGTGAAATAATATTGGAAAAATTTCCAAATGCTAGAAGTAAGATGGAACTCCAAACACGAGATACACATAGAGTTCCAAATAGGCAAGATCAAAAAGATGCTCTACAAACTGGGCACAGTGGCACAATCCTGTAATCCCAGCACTTAGGGAGGCTGAGACAGGAGAATCACGAGTTCAAAGCCAGCCTCAGCAACTCAGTGAGACCGCGTCTCTGCATAAAACACAAAATAGGGCTGGGGATGCGGCTCAGTGGTAGAGTGCCCCTGAGTTCAATCTCCAGTACCAAAAAAAAATAAAAAAGATACCCTCCAAGACACATTTTAATGAAAATGCCTAATATATAGAATAAGGATAAAATTTTTAAAGCCACAAGAGAAAAATAGCTGGTCACATTTAGGTGTAAGAAAATTTGATTTCAACTGTTTTTTCAACCCTGACCCTAAAACTCAGGACAGCATGGAATAATTTATACCAAGTCCTGAAAAACATAGGTGCCAAACAAGATTACTATATCCATTGGAAAACTACCTCTCAGAATTAAAAAAGAAATAAAAACCTGCCATGATAATCAGAAGCTAGAATTCATAACCACTAAGCCTACATGATAAAACATATTCAATGAGCTGGGCGCAGTGTTATAAGCCTGTAACACTGCACTTAATCCTGTAATCCCAGCATTTAGAGAGGCTGAGACAGGAGAATCATGACTTCAAAGCCAGCCTCAGCAATGGTGAGGTGCTAAGCAACTCAGTGAGACCCTGTCTCTACATAAAAACACAAAATAGGGCTGGGGATGTGGCTCAGTGGTCTAGTGCCCCTGAGTTCAATCTCCAGTACCAAAAAAAAAAAAAAATTCAATGAAATATTTCATACAGAAGGAATGAAAAATAAAAACAAAACCTAACAGAGATGAATTGCAGTAGATGAATGGTCCATTAAAGGAGAATCATGTGTGAATTAAGCATTTGATATACATCAAAATGGCAGAAAATAAAAATCATCACTCTCTAATAACATCAAATGTAATCAGTCTAAACTCTTCAGTTGAAAAAAATGGATTGGCAGATTAGCTAAAAAAACTTGCCCAAATATTGTTTATAAGAGATGTACCTTACAGGTAAAGGTAATCATAGACAAAGTGGATAATAATGGAAAAGATATGCCATACAAATGGAAATCAAAAACAAGTAGGGGTAGCTGCTCTCAAATCAGACAAAGTATACTTCAAGCCAAAATTAATCCGAACAGAAAAAGAAGGTCATAACATACTGATTAAAGGAATCATCCAACCACAAGACTGTAAATATTTATGCCCCAAATAGTGGTGAATGTATATACATAAAACAAACCTTCCTCAATATAAAGAATCAAATAGACTATGATACAATAATACTGAGTGATTTCAACACCCTTTTCTCACAAATAGATAGGTGGTCCAGACATAAACTAAGAAAAGGCTCTTCAGAAAAAAAAAAAAAGTCCTATTAATCAAATGGACCTAATAATATATACAGAATATTGTATCCATGGATAACTGAATTTTCTTTCTCTTCTGTATCACATGGAACATTCTCTAAAATGGATATACTTTAGGGCACAAAGAAAATATTAAAAAATACAAATAGAGATAATTCCTTGCATCCTATCAGATCATAAAGAAATAAAATCAGAAATAAATGACAAGATAAAAAACAGAAACCATTATAACACCTGGAGATTAAATAATATGCTTTTTATTTTTTATTTTATTTTTATTAGAGCTTTATAGTCATACATAGTAGTTGGGTTCATTCTGACAAAATTATACATGCATAGAATTTGATTTCAGTTCATGATCCTCTCCTTTTTCCCTCCCATACTCCTTCCTCTCTGTCATTCTCCTTCTTCTACTCTACTAGTCTTCCGTTTAGTTATTTATTTATATTTTATTGGTTCTTTTGGATGAGGAATCATGGGAGAAATAAAAAATTCTTAGAAACAAATGAGAAGAAAGATACCACATATCAAAATCTCTGGGAGTATATGAAGATAATTCTAGGGGAAAGTTTATAGCACTGAGTTCCTACATAAAAAAATAGAAAGATATCAAAATATCTAACATTAACCTCAAGGCCCCAGAAAAAGAAGAAAAAAACTAGTACTAAGATAAGTAGAAGAAAAGAAAAAATTAAGGTCAGAGCTGTAATTAATAAAATTGAGGATAAAACCAGAATAGAAAGAATCAATAAAACAAAATGTTGGTTCTTTGAAAAGATAAACAAGATTGATAAACTCTTAGCTAAACTAACTAAAAGAAAACAGAAGGCTCCTAATTAACAAAATTAGAGATGAAGTAGTATACTTCAAACCAAAATTAATCAGAATAGAAAAAAGAAGGTCACAAAATACTGATTAAGGGAATTATTCAACTATAAGATATTATGACTGTAAACATTTATGCCCCAAACAGTGATGAACGTATATACATAAAGCAAACTCTTCTCAATATAAAGAATCAAATAGACCATGATATAATAATACTGCGTGATTTCAACACACCTCTCTCACCAATAGATAGGTCATCCAGACATTAAGTAAAGCCTCTTCAGAAAAAATACTATTAACCAAATGGACCCAACAGACATATACAGAATATTGCCACAAATATTTCTGAAATTGAGAGGATCATTAGAAGCTATTTTGAAAATTTATACTCCAATAAGCTAGAAAATCTTGAAGATATGGACAAATTTCTAAAGATATATGACCTATTCAAATTAAACCATGAGAATATAGAAATTTTAAACAGACCAATATCAAGTAATGAAATTGAAGCATCTATTGATAGTCTCCCAACAACAAAAAGTACAAGAAGAGATGTATTGTCATCTGAGTTCTACCAAACTTTTAAAGAATTATCCCATGTAATAAAAAAGAAGGAAACACTGCCAAGTTCATTCCATGAAGCCAGTATAACCCCGATACCAAAACCATACAAAGACACACCAAGGAAAGAAAATTTCACACCAATGTCACTAAGTAATGTAGATGAAAAGATTCTTCATAAAATATTGGCAAATCTCATTCAAAAGCACATTAAGAGACAGTGCACCAAGGTCAAGTGAATTCTATCCCTGAGATGCAAGGTTTGTTTAACATGTGGAAATAAATAAATGTAATTCATTTATTTTATTAAATAGAGTTAATGACAAGAATAATATTTATTATTATTAAATAGAGTTTATTATTAAATAGAGTTAACGACAAGAATAATATTTCGTTACATGCAGAAAAAACATTTGACAAAGCACAGCACTTATTCATGTCTAAACACTAGCAAAACTAGGGACAGATGGAACTTACCTCAACATTGTCAAAGCTATATATAACAAACAAGGCTAACATCATACTGAACAGGAAAAAAAAATGAAAGCATTTTCTCTAAAAACAAGAATAAGAAAAAGATGTTCACTTTCACCACTTCTATTCAACATAGTCCTAGAAACTCTAGCCAGATCAGGCAACAGAAGGAAATTAAAGGGATGCAAATAAGAAAAGAAGTCAAATTATCTCTGTTTGCTAATGTCAAAATCCTATATTTAGAGGGGGCGGTTCCAAGATGGCGGCCTAGGCAGACGCTGTGGTCAGTCTCTCCAGAGCCAGAGATTCAAGTTATGGAAATACCATCTCTCAGCAAGCTTCTGGACAGCATCCTACAGCTACCCCCGCAGGAATTTCACTTGCGTGTGTAAGCAGGGCCACCAGGCAGCAGCCATTGCCACAAGCAGCATGACTTCAGCAGGAAGCGGCAGCGGAGCTCAGCTGCGGTGGCTCAGAGCCCCAGCCCAGGGCTCGCCCCGGGCAGGGCCTGCTTCTACACAGGGTTCCTGGCTCCAGCACACACCCAACCATGCAGGGCCTCTAGCAGTTGCTCCCGTGGACACATGGCCCCAGCTGCTAGCCACTGGGGAGCCCAAATTAAGGGTAAGAGTCACTCCAGAGACCCCAGTGGAGACAGCCCCGCCCAAGGGTGGCGTGGGCCTGCCGTACTTCCACTCTAGAGCTCCTGTGCACCACCAGGAGCCGCAGAGGGCCCATATCCGCCCGCAGGAACCTCCACGGGTGTCCAGCAAGAGGGAGACCAGGAAATGCCACCTCGAGCCACTGAGGAGCCCAAACTCAGGGTAAGAGTCCCCCCAGACATCCTAGCATGAGGCAGCCCCACCCAAGGGCAACCTGGGCCTGCTCCAGTTCTGCTCCAGAGTTCCTGGAGACCAGCAGGAGCTGCAGAGGGCCCTGATCCGCCCTCAGGAACCTCCACAGTTGTCCAGCCAAATGGAGACCAGAGACTGCTACCTCTAGCCACTGGGGAGCCCAAATTCAGGGCAAGAGTCACTCCAAAGACACCAGCGGAGGCAGCCCCGCCCAAGGGCATCCTGGGCCCACCTCAGCTCTACTCCAGAGTTCCTGGGGACCACCAAGAGCCGCAAAGGGCCCTGATCCGCCCTCAGGAACCTCCATGGGTGTCCAGCTAAAGGGAGACCAGGGACTGCTACCTCTAGCCACAGGGGAGCCCAAACTCAGGGTAAGAATCTCCGCAGAGACCCTAGCACGAGACAGCCCCACCTAAGGGCAGCCTGGGGCTGCCCCAGTTCCGCTCCAGAATTCCTGTGGACGAGCAGGAGGCCCAAAGGACCCTGACCTGCCCTCAGGAACCTCCATGGTTGCCAGCCAAAGGGAGACCAGGGTCAGCTACCTCTAGCCACTGGGGAGCCCAGATTCAGGGCAAGAGTCGCACCAGAGACACCAGCGCGAGGCAGCCCAATCCAAGGGAAGCCTGGGTCTGCCCCAGTTGCGCTCCAGAGTTACCAGGGTTCTGGCACAAGCAACAGAGGGCCCAGATCCACCCTCAGGAAACTCCATGGGTGTCCAACTAAGGGTAGACCAGATTCTGATTGCTACCAGCCACAGAGGAAAGCACACCTAGGGAAAGAGTGGCCTCCAGAGACCCCAGCGTGAAGAGGCCCCACCTAGTGCGCTCTGGGCCTGCCTCAGTTCTGCTCCAGAGTTCCAGTGGGAATGCCAGGGTGCCCAGTTGAAGGCAGACCAGAGTCTGCTAGCCTCTAACCCCAGGAGAGCTCATACTCACTGTAAGGGTCGCGCACAAACTCTCCAGCTTGTGACTCTGCCTAAGTGAGATCTGAGCCTGCCTCTACTTCTGCTCCAGAGTTCCTGTTCACCAGCAGGAGTGCAAGAGAGGGCCAAAACAGCCCTCAGGGGCCGCCTCAGGAGCCCAGGCAAAGCCACTCCCACTGCCCTCTAAAGGTACATGCACTACTTCCGCCACCAACTATAGTGACAGTAGTGCCCATCTAGGGACACTGGGAGAAAAGAAGTAGCTCCAAGGTGAGACACAGGTAATCTGGAGTGTCAATACAAGATTATAGAATAGAAGCCGGAATACCTCAGATTGGTATTTCAAGAGAGGAAGATACACAATCAACATGAAAAAACAAGGGAAGAAAGTGCCCCAAATAAAACTGGATACGACTGTAACAGAATCCATTGACAGCACAGTTGATGAAATGTCAGAGAAAGAATTCCAAATGTACATAATTAAAATGATCAATGAACTAAAGAATGACATAAGTGAACAATTACAGGCAAAAATTGATCAATCCAACAAAGAAATAGGAGAGCAAATAAAGGCAACCATCGATCATTCTAACAAAGAGATAAGAGAGCAATTACAAGTAGCAAAAGATTACTTTAAGAAAGAGCTAGAAATCATGAAAAAAAAACCAATCAGAAATTCTTGAAATGAAGGAAACAATTAACCAAATAAAAAACTCAATAGAAAGCATATCCAGCAGACTAGAACCTCAGATAATGAAGACAAGATATACAATCTTGAAAATAAATTTGACCATACAGTGAAGATGGTAAAAATTCATGATCAGAACATACAAGAAATATGGGACAGCATCAAAAGACCAAATCTAAGATTTATTGGGATAGAAGAAGGTGCAGATTTTCAAACCAAAGGAATACACAATCTCTTCAATGAAATAAGATCAGAAAATTTCCCAAGTATGAAAAATGAAATGGAAAATCAAATACAAGAGGCTTACAGGACACCAAACATACAAAATTTCAACAGATCTACACCAAGGCACATTATAATGAAAATGCCCAACATACAGAATAAGGATAGAATTTTAAAGGCCACGCGAGAGGAACCAGATTACATATAAGGGGAGACCAATTCATATCTCAGCAGATTTTTCAACCCAGCCACTAAAAGCCAGGAGATCATGGAATAACATATTCCAAGCCCTAAAAGACAATGGATGCCAACCAAGAATCCTATATCCAGCAAAACTGACCTTCAGATTTGATGACAAAATAAAAACCTTCCATGATAAACAAAAGTTAAAAGAATTTACAGCAAGAAAGCCTGCACTACACAGCATTCTTGGCAAAATATTCCATGAGGAGGAAATGAAAACCAACAATGGAAATTTACAAAGAGAGGAACTACACTAGAGGAAAGACCATTCAAAAGAGAAAACAACTCAAGGTAAAAACCAAAATGACCGGAATTACAAATCATATTTCAATAATAACCCTGAATGTAAATGGCCTAAATGCACCAATTAAAAGACATAGACTGACAGACTGGATTAAAAAACAAGACCCAACAATATGCTGTCTTCTCTTGAGACTCATCTCACAGGAAAAGACATCCACAGACTGAAAGTGAAAGGGTGGGAAAAAACATTTCACTCACATGGACCCCGCAAACAAGCAGGAGTTTCCATCCTCATATCAAATACATTGGACTTCAACCCAAAGATGGTGAAAAGAGATAAAGAAGGTCATTTCATACTTCTTAAGGGAATCATACATCAACAAGACATAACAATCATAAATATCTATGCCCCAAATAATGGAGCTTCTACATATATCAAACAAATCCTTTTCAAATACAAGAATCAGATAGACCACAACACAATAATACTTGGAGACTTTAACACAGCTCTTTCACCATTGGATAGATCATCCAAACAAAAACTTAATAAAGAACCATAGATCATAATGAAACTATCAATAATTTAGACTTAACAGACATATATAGAGAGTTCCATCCATCAATGAGTGAATACACTTTCTTCTCAGCTGCACATGGATCCTTTTCCAAAATAGATCATATGTTATGTCACAAAGCCAGTCTTAGGAAATACAAAAACATAGAGATTCTACCCTGCATCCTATCTGACCACAATGGAATAAAATTACAAATTAATGACAGATTAAAAAGCAGAAAATACTCTATCACCTGGAAACTAAATAATATGCTATTGAATGATGCATGGATAAAAGAAGACATCAAGGAAGAGATAAAAAAAATTGTTAGAGGCAAATGAAAACTCCGATACAACATATCAAAATCTTTGGGATGCCATGAAAGCAATGCTAAGAGGAAAGTTCATAGCACTAAACTCATACATTAGAATAAGTAAAAGCCAACAAATAAATGAATTGACTCTTTGACTCAAAGCCTTAGAAAAGGAAGAACAAATTAACACCCAAAGAACTAGAAGACAGGAAATAATCAAAACCAGGGCTGAAATCAATAAAATTGAAACAAAAGAAACAGTTCAAAAAATTGACAAAACAAAAAGCTGGTTCTTTGAAAAAATAAACAAAATTGACAAACCCTTAGCCACCCTAACGAAAAGGAGGAGGGAGAAAACCCAAATTACTAAAATTCGAGATGAAAAAGGAAATATCACAACAGACACTACTGAAATACAGAGGAGAATTAGAAACTATTTTGAAAATTTATACTCCAGTAAAATAGAAAACCCTGAAGACACCGACAAATTTCTAGAGGCATATGACATACCCAAACTGAACCAAGAGGACATACACAACTTAAACAGATCAATTTTAAGCAAAGAAATAGACGATGCCATCAAGAGCCTTCCAGCCAAGAAAAGCCCAGGTCCAGATGGGTTCTCAGCTGAGTTCTACAAGACTTTCAAAGAAGAATTAATACCAATTTTCCTCAAGTATTTCATGAAATAGAAAAAGAGGGAACCCTTCCAAACTCATTCTATGAGGCAAGCATCACCCTGATTCCAAAACCAGACGGAGACACATCAAAGAAAGAAAACTTCAGACCAATATCCCTGATGAACATAGATGCAAAAATTCTTAATAAAATTCTGGCAAATCGCATACAAAAACACATCAAAAAAATAGTGCTCCATGATCAAGTGGGGTTCATCCCAGGATGCAAGGTTGGTTTAACATACAGAAATCAATCAATGTAATACATTACATCAATAGACTTAAAGATAAGAATCATATGATTTTATCAATTGATGCAGAGAAGGCATTTGACAAAATACAACACCCTTTTATGCTCAAAACACTAGAAAAACTTGGGATAGAAGGAACATACCTCAACTTTGTAAAAGCTATCTATGCTAAACCCAAGGCCAACATCATTCTAAATGGAGAAAAATTTTGGAATCATTCCCTCTGAAAACAGGAACTAGACAGGGATGCCCTCTCTCACCACTGCTATTCAACATAGTCCTGGAAACACTAGCCAGAGCAATTAGACAGACGAAAGAAATTAAAGGGATACGAATCGGAAAAGAGGAACTCAAACTATCATTATTTGTGGACAATATGATTCTATACTTAGAGGATCCAAAAAATTCTACCAGAAAACTTTTAGAATTAATACATGATTTCAGCAAAGTAGCAGGATTTAAATCAGCACCCACAAATCAATTGCATTTCTATACATCAGTGATAAAACCTCTGAAAGAGAAATTAGGAAAACTATCTCATTCACAACAGCCTCAAAAAAAATGAAATACTTGGGAATCAATTTAACAAAAGAGGTGAAAGACCTCTACAATGCAAACTACAAGACACTGAAGAAAGAAATTGAAGAAGACCTTAGAAGAGGGAATAATCTCCCATGCTCCTGAATAGGCAGAATCAATATTGTCAAAATGGCCATACTTCCCAAAGCGATATATAGATTCAATGCAATACCAATTAGAATCCCAATGTCATTCCTTATAGAAATAGAAAAGGCAATCATGAAATTCATTTGGAAGAATAAGAGACCCAGAATAGCCAAGGGAATCCTTGGCAAGAAGAGTAAAGCAGGAGGCATTACAATACCTGACTTCAGATTATACTACAAAGCTATAGTAACAAAAACGGCATGGTACTGGCATCAAAATAGACATGTAAACCAATAGTATAGAATAGAAGACACAGAGACAAACCCACTTACATACAGTTACGTTATACTAGATAAAGGAGCCAAACACGTACACTGGAGAAAAGACAGCCTCTTCAACAAATGGTGCTGGGAAAACTGGAAATCCATATGCAGCAAAATGAAACTAAACCCCTATCTCTCACCATGCACAAAATTCAACTCAAAGTGGATCAAGGACCTGGGAATCAGACCAGAGACCCAACGCCTAATAGAAGAAAAATTAGGCCCAAATCTTCACCATGTTGGATTAGGACCATACTTCCTTAAAAAGGAAGTATGTGCTAAGACTCCTATAGCACAAGAAGTAAAATTAAGAATCAACAAATGGGATGGATTCAAACTAAAAAGCTTCTTCTCAGCAAAAGAAATAATCAATGAAGTGAACAGAGAGCCGACATTCTGGGAACAAATCTTTGCCACACACATATTTGATAGAGCACTAATCTCCAGGATACAAAAAGAACTCAAAAAACTTAACACCAAAAAAACTAACAACCCAATCAATAAATGGGCCAAAGAGCTGAACACAAACTTCACAGAAGAAGATATACAATCCATCAACAGACATATGAAAAAATGTTTAACATCTTTAGCAATCAGAGAAATGTAAATCAAAACTACCCTAAGATTCCATCTCACGCCAGTCAGAACGGCAATTATCAAGAATACAAACAGCAATAAGTGTTGGTAAGGTTGTGGGGAAAAAGGCACGCTCATACATTGCTGGTGGAACTGCAAATTGGTACAACCAATCTGGAAAGCAGTATGGAGATTCCTTAGAAAACTTGGAATGGAACCACCATTTGAGCCTGCTATCACACTCCTAGGTCTATACCCAAAAGACTTAAAAACAGTGTACTACAGTGCTGCAGCCACTTCAATGTTTATAGCAGCTCAATTCACAATAGCTAAACTGTGGTAAGCTGTGGAACCAACCTAGATGCCCTTCGATGGATGACTGGATACAAAAACTGTGATATATATACACAATGGAATATTACTCAGCAATAAGAGAGAATAAAATTATGGCATTTGCAGGTAAATGGATGGAGTTGGAGAATATCATGCTAAGTGAAGTAAGCCAATCTCAGAAAACCAAATGCCAAATGTACTCGTTGATAAGTGGATGCTGATCCATAATGTGGGGAAGGACATGGGAACAATGGTGGATCTCT